>CAJUYG010000063.1:783508-812842 GCA_910591675.1 Galerucella calmariensis | reverse complement strand
AGGGACATCGATATATGGCTTTGCAGTATTAAAAAGAAAATTTTAATTTTTTTTAAATGGCTTAATATTCTATTTTGTCGACCCTCGTAACGTTTGTCAGCGAATTTTGAATGTGGAATATCAGAGAATATATATTATTAGGTTTATTTCAGTTTTCTTCCAACCAAATTCTAAGACTATATTTCAACTTCCCCCCGTATATGAGACTGGCCGCGCCATAAGGCGACCACGATAAACGGACAGTTTGGTGCGCTGTTGCCAGTTCAGACGTTTGTCGCAAATATACGTTTGGAGCTAGGAGCTAGCTTCTCACTCGTATTTATTTGTTAATTCTGTCCATTCTGTCTTTAAAAATGAGCGAATCTGAAGAGTCCCTACCTTCAGACGTTGAAGAAGTTGCAAAAGCTGTTGTAGCAAATTTGCTGCCAAGTTAGCCGAAAGTAGCATATGAAACAGCTTATTCTAACTTCCAAAAGTGGTGCGAATTGAAGAAGATAAATACTGAAAAAACGGTATCAGAAAAGAAAATAAGCATTCCAGATACGAAAACATAGAGAATTCTTACAATAACCGAAGGTGATGTTGATGGAATTAATCTGATTGCATTAGTCCGAAAATACATTCAAATGCGTCCAAACCATGTAAAAAATAATCGTTTTTTCCTCGGATATCGAAACGGAAAATGCAATATTCAACCTGTTGGCATCAACACATTTTCTCACACCCCCCAAAATGGCAACATTCCTTGGCTTGCAAAATCCTAAATTATACACTAGCCTTGCATTTCGCAGATCATCTGCAACGTTACTGTCAGATGCTGGTGCTGATATACAAACGTTGAAAAGGCATGGTGGATGGAAGTCCAACGCTGTTGCTGAAAATATTGACGAATCTATCAATAATAAAGGAAAAACAGCTGTGAAGATACTTGGGCAAAATACATTGACAAATATCGACAATATCGCAGTTCCGAAACAAAGTACATCGACAAGCATAACAATGAATTCAAACGTGGCTGAGTTTTTTAACAATGATGTATCATATGGTTAAAATCTAGCAACAGCACTTTCCGAATAATCTTCAGATCTCACCTCAGAATTTTTTAATGGGACTTTTTCAAGTGTTGGTACCGAGTTCAAAGATCTTACGTCAGATATGACTAACTCTGGAAATGTTGTTATTGTGCTGTTAGGTACAGTTATTGTTGGTAAATCAGTCAATTTTACTAGAACAGCTCCTGGACATGAAACATTTGAAATGAGTTGTTCTTGTGGAGCGTTGAGTATTATCGGATTAGTTTGCAGTCTAATTTCTGCAGGTATTTGTGGTTCATCGTTAAATTGAATTCCTATTTCTTTTAACCAATGATTCAATGTTTCAAAACTGTACGTTTAATATTTATAATAAATTACAGTGATTTCTCGATAAAAATATTATAATATGTAGTTGTCTAATTAGTTTCATAATAAAACTAGGTGTTCTTAGTAAAAATAAATGGATTTGTTGTCCCTGAGTGACAAAATGAACCACGTTTTGCAACTAAAATGAGTGTCAAAATGATGACATTTCGTAAGTGAATTGCAAAAAAAATCTTTTGAAACATTGCAACGATCTAGAATAGTATATTAAGTACCCAAGTGTCAAAAACGTTTCTTTAGTCACACTATAGTGTTTAAAGTGACGTTTTGTTACTGTCCCACCTGTGTTTTAGATGCAGTTTTAGTGACAGGAGTAGACGAAATTTCTTTTAGGTTACTTTATTTTCTAGCTATAGTTTTATAGAATGTAAAATTTGTCTAATTTTTGTACAATAAAATATAAGTAAAGCAATAAAAATAAACCTGAATGAAGAATTTCAACATAATTTTTATTTTATTTAAAAAATACTTTTGGCAAATTGTCTCTGTTTGTCCGGTGCGACATGAAGGCTAGAGCGGGCCCTGTATCCACTTAATAAATTGTACTGTGCGGCATGTCATTGTATCGAGCATTAGCATTAAGTAATAAAGTACAATTAGTGTAATTGTTTTAGTTCGCTACATCTAGCGGATGTAAATAGTAGATCATTAAATATGTTTTCTTGTTAGCGGGAGTATTTCGATGTAATTTTATCATTTACATATGCAAAAAGCTAATTACATTGTGTTGCAAAGCTGAAATATGGAAAAAAAGCACTAGTACTAAATTCGCTGGTGTTTAAGTCGGGATTGTATGGAGGATGGTTCAAAATTTCGATGTTTCCTTGCTTTAGGAACTCAAATTTCAGACAACTACCTGCAGTCTCGTAGCAAGGCCAAGAAGGCAGAGAACGAAAGTTATTTAAACTCATCAGATTATGATAAGATCAAATCTAGAGAGAGGCAAAGAACAAAAATTATAATCAGATGAGAGTTCGAAAGCATCAGCGGGCGAGCTTTGAGCTGTTTGAAAGGAACTAGCATTGTCTTGGATCATTCGTTCTATAACAATCCACTTATGTGGTGTTTCATTGTCAGAAACAGAAAACCAAATCGGCAAGGCATTCTTGTCTTCGCGTTTTATATCCATTTTGCAACTAATTCATCAACATTTTTGGTAAAGCGAAATGGTTTGGAACTTTAGCGTTAACTAAACATGGCAGATAATTTAGACATTTGTTGTTATTTGTAACAGTTAAAAGATAACTCTCTTTAATGAACTATTTTTAAACATTCCTTTTTGGCACATTTTTGAAACTTTAGTTCTTTACGTCAGGTTATGTTTGAGCGACCGGGGGTCGCGACGCAAAAGATCTGACCGTTATGTTACGTTACGTTATCTTACGTTGCTTCGTCATGTGCCTTGCTTGCGTGAGTGTGCTCTCTCTTGAGTCTCTCTCTCGTTTACGAAGCAGTGATTCATATGCTTCGGCCGGGAGTCGAACCCGGGCCGCCCGCGTGGGAGGCGAGCATTCTACCACTTAACCACCGATGCTATATTAAAATTCTATGCAAAGCTGGTATTCGCAGTGCTGGTGATCTACTTGAATTTGTTCGGATAAATTTTTACTATTATTTCCATAATTTTTTTTAAGGATTGATCTTTTTTGTTTATTTACAGCATCGGATGTCAGGACGGTAGGTTGTGTTTACTGGTTTCTAAGTTTAACACGTCGGTAAGTGATTTGCTTACCGTTCAGACGTCGAAAAGTAATAAATAGCATAAAAAAACAATTTCACCAAAATGCAAAATATATTTTAAACTGATCGAGAAGTATAAATGTCACTTTTGACATTTCGTTCATTTCGAAGAAATTTAAATTATTTTATTCGGAATTTATTTCAATACGATCGCGCAAAAAAGGGTATAAGCATCTCAAACGTTAAGGGTAATTACAACGTTTGCATGTAGATTCCTCTCGTAAAATTGGACAAAATGATATGAGGATTAAGGGGTCTAGCACATTTACTTTTCGAAATACAAGGTGTTGAAATTTTGAAAACTTGAATGTTTTAATTCGATAACTTTAAAATGGATGGATACATTGATTTGACATTTGGCAGGTTGTTTTTAAATGTAAAAGGGCATATTTTGATAGAAATTGTAGTTGGTGCAACTAGTGTGGATATGATGGCCATATCGCACGAGGACGAAGTTTGAGCACGACGCCGTAGGCGGAGTGCTCAATCGTTCAAGTGCGATATGGACAATCCACACAACTCGAACAGCATATTTTTTCTACGACCCACTTAAGAAAAAATCTAGAAAATAAAAATTTCTATAAACTGAAATATAGCTTCAAATTGAAAATTTAACAATTCTAATTTTATTTTTCCACTAATTTTTTTTTGTGGTAAATGTACAGTTCTTGAATGTCCAATTTGTATAATGCTCCGGTTTCCCTTTATAAATATACGATGCTGTTATAAGTAGATGTTGCCAGTCGGACTCCCTCATGAAGGGTACCGTACCATTATCTATAATAATGAATATTCTGCTAAATGTTGTCGTTATTAATATCAAGCAGAATAATTATTTAAAAATAAAATTAACAATAAAAAAAAAACTTCTTCACTAAACTTCACTAAACTTCACTTAAACTAAAGTTCCTACCGTGTGTCCCGCGACACGTTCTGCCTTTCATTTTTCCCAAAGTATATAGCAATTTTTCATACTGTTTAGAAATTTTAGTGTGGCTTGCATAAAATTTCAAAAACATATTATTCAGGAACTGATTTTTCATCATTGTAAGTTTCAAAATTTATGAGAAGCTCAGTCAACACGAAGCCTATGAGAACATATTATACTTGTTGTTTTTTAAAATACAGTTTGGATCGTATATCACATAAGACCAAATTGGAATAAGAAACGTGTGTAATAATTCATGAAAATGTTTGTGAAAACTCTTCTGAAAAGCCATTACATTTTGATAGTGAATTTCCTTCTCGTCTTTATCCGGTTTTATTCGACGCGAATCGGTATTTCCCGGGTCCTCAATATTTTAGTTGAACACGAGGTTTCGAAGGGATGCGACGCATTTACAATGAAAATGCCCTTTAAAAAACATCGCTGACACGGTGGAGCATTTTGACGAAATTAAATTTATATAAAATAATAAATAATAGTAGTATTAATTAGTGACAATTTACAAGTGACTTGGAATATTATTTATTCATTTTATTAAATTTTTTTCAAGTGATTTTAGTTTTAAAAGTATTATGAATAATTTTTGTGGAGTTTGGCCGATGATTATGATATGTAAGTTAATAATTTTTATTTATATCTATATAACTTGAAATATTTATAAAATTTTCAAATGTTACGCCAAAGGAATGAAGTTATTTTATTTAAAAAAAATATAAAAATTTAAATTTAATATAAATTAAAAAATGTTGGATATTGTGCATTTATTTTTAATTTAATTTTATATAAATATGCCTAGGGGATAAAATACAAAAATAGGAATAACTAGTGAAGCTTTAAGCATATTTTCATATTTCCGTGTACCTATAGTGTACCATAGTTTAAGAACATTTTTATTTCCAGTGGTCTTTGGAACGCTACAACCACGAGGACTCTGTATATATTTCTATAGAAATCCAAAAATTTAATTTTTATTATACATTTTTTTACTCTGTCAAATATCCTTGGACACCCGGTATATTTCCTACCAATCTGTATATTTTAAAGAACCTCCACATTTAAAATTAAAAATCTACTAGACTAAACTACTTATATCTCTAAAAGGCTCTTCTTCTTGCATAAATTATTATTTTATCGAAAATTCGAGATTCCAATATTTACCTGAAATCTCTTTCGCATCAATTCTCCAGAAATATATTATTTTAAAATCGCTAGGAAAAGATAAGAAAACTGAAATAAGCCGAAGCAATTCTTGATATTCATTTCTGGATGGATCAGTGAAATGAGTCTAATCTTAAATTCAAATCTCACAATATAGAAATGTGCAATAAGGAATTGTTTATGGATAATAAGGTATTAGGCCAATCCGTGGAAAATGCGCAGCTCAGGGTTATGTGATGGAGAAAATTTGGTTCAACCAATCGAAAAAATCATGTCACTCTTTAATGCTTGAAAGGATCGACTTATAAGTACGAGTTAAATCCAGACCAAAACATTTTTCAATGCAATCCTGATTAAGGTTCCTTGTTAAAAGAAATGAATAATTCCTGCATTTTAAGGTTTCCCATAAATACAGAGCAGAGGTAATCAGCCATTTATAAAGTGCATGGTATTGTTTATACATTTTTCCACGTATGTTACCTTTCCATCATTCTGTTTGCAGAACCAAACACAAAACACTAAGTACGTAAATAATGTTTATTTTATTTTTAAAGGAAAATTCGCTCACTTAAAAAAACAACTGGTATATTTCTTTACATATCCCTACGACGGACAGCCTGATTAGATTATGCATATCGCGCGTGGGAGACTTACGGTGCTCTATACACAGTATCATTCGATATTCGAGCGAGATAGGCATAACGAGGGGAGGAGCTTAGAGTGATCCTTCTTGTCTTGTTAATGTTCGTTGCTAGAACGTTCTATCTATTGAATTGGCCGAGTTATGAACATCTCAATTTTGAAAAGTGGATTTTCGAAAATTTCATGACTTCATTTGGAGGAGGAAAAATGATTTTATACAAAACAGACTGGCAGTCGATTTCTCGTCCCAAAAAACCCCTCTAGACGAATTTTGAGCATTTTTTATGTCGAAAACATTTCTTTTGTCGAAAATTTCAAAGCAAGGGGTCAACTGGTTTTCTCTAACATCCTTATTGCTCGGAATTATGGACTTAAAATTCACTGGAGTATCTAAAATTGTCCGCTGAATCGATTGCTGAAGACTAGAACGTTCTATCTATCATATTAGTCGAGTTATGAGCAGCTTCAGTTTTGAAAAGTGGATTTTCGAAAATTTCATGACTCCATTTGGAGGCGAAAAAATGATTGTATGCAAAAACAGACTGTGGCAGACAATTTTTCGTCCCAAAAAATTCCTCTGCATCTTTCATGTTGAAAACATTTTTTTTGTCGAAATTTTGAAGCATTTGGTAGGTATGGAAATATTTAATGTAAACTGCTTCATGCTAACTTCCTTATTGCTCGGAATTATGGGCTCAGAATCCAGTGGAATATGTAAAATTTTCCTGCTGAATCGATTGCTGAAGACTAGAACGTTGTTCTATCTATTCAATTGGTCGAGTTTTTGAAAAAAGATTTTTGAATATTCTCACTATTTTTACATTTATTATTCGTAGAACAGAGATCCTTTAAATTTTGCTTTTGCAATTTTTTTTTGTTTTTATACCACCTTTTTATGTCGAAAATGAGTTTTCAATTATTCGTACCTGAGTACCTTTAGTTTAAAATTGTGGATTTTCGAATATTTTCACTTATTTCACATTGATTTATAAAACAAACCCCTCACAATTTTTTCCCAACAGATAGGTATTTTTATGGTATCTTTCCAAAATTTCAGTTTCACATTCCTGGTTTTGTATTTCATTCCGCAATTTGATTTTTCCACTCTTCCATCCGAATTCGAGTATCAGATTTGTCCACAATATTGTTTGGAACATCATTCATCTCAGTTTGCTTCATAAAAGTAGTGAAGAAACACCAACTCCTCCAAACAACCAGTGTGGTCTAATGAAAAGGACGATATTCAAATATTGCCTTCGAAATTATTCAGTCCCATGTTTGATTTCGAAATACTAAACTTTGATGGTTTCGGTCACGTATCACATTAAAAATTTGTTTGATTAAAATTCCAATTTTACACATTTTCAATGATCTGAAATACTGAAAAGACTCACTATAATGTATGTTTGGTTAGGTTAGTTGTTTTCATCCGAATTTCTCTCTATAATTAGATATATTATTTGCAAAATATTTTGATTAAAAAATATATACCTAGTTATAGGAAATAAAAGGATAGCAATATTGTCAAAGTGGAAGTGTAGAAATTTTCAAATTATCCCCGGACAATAATCCAATTTCAGGCATGAACGACAAGCGGATTAAAATTCTCCTCGTCTAAAGCCTTCTCACTTAATTTCCGATAATTGGTTTTAGAAGTTTTAAATACTGCTTACCATTTTCCAGTGAAGGTACATAGGGAATTATTCTCCATATTTCAATAGTCAATCTTTTTTATTTTATTACTGCAATGTTTGCTATTTGTAGGTGTTTACGGAAGTGGAAAAATAGCTGTGACTAATATAAAACACAAGATTTTTTATTTGCCACTTTTCTTTCGACAAGCGCACATTCCGTCTGGAAATTTTCATGAACAAAATTGATAACCAATATGAATAAAATTCTCTTTCTATACCGCTTTTTTGTTTCATGAATAGCTTTACCATTCTCTTCACTAAAATATAGGATGCTTATGAATTGGAAATGGTCAAAGATTTATTATAATTTTATATTGATATGGAAGAACTTTCAAAGATATCAATATTGTTATTGTTAGGGAGGCGAGGTCGCTATAAATGGCGACATTCTCGAGCGTCGTCGAGACCTATCAAAATCGAAAGATGAAGTAATTTCGAAAAGGAAATCTCGTATGGTGAAAACCATTTAAGCGGTGGGCATGGCGTGTACGGTTTTTCAAAAATATTAAAAAAACAGTTACTTGTGCATTCTCGAGCGCGTCAGATGCCCCAAGTGTCTCTGATAACAACGGTATACTAATCTGCCGGTTTGCGTGGTGGGGGTAGGCATATAAAGTAGTCAAAAATCCGGAAAAAAAAATTTACTCGAGCGCGTCTGCAGATTTTCGGGGTGTTAAGTAGGCCCCAAGGAAGCTCCCTTTAAAAAAACTGACGATTTCGGTGTGACGGTGAGTTACGACAAATTTTTAAAAATGCAAAAAAAAGGTAGAACGTGTCGCGGGACACACGACACACGTTAGGAACTCTAGTTCCTTTTAAGTAAAAATTATGTAATACATCTGACGTTACAGATAAACAATTTGCATATTCCTCGGTGGTCGAGTAGTAAGCAACTCTCACGCGGTAGACCCGGGTTCGATTCGCCGTGAAGAAGTTTTTTTTATTGTTAATTTTATTTTTAAATAATTATTCTGCTTGATATTAATAACGACAAGAGGTAGACGTTTGAAATATTTAGCAGAATATTCATTATTATAGATAATGGTACGGTACCCTTCATGAGGGAGACCGACTGGCAACATCTACATATAACAGCATCGTATATTTAAAAAGGGAAACCGTAGCATTATACAAATCGGACATTCAAGAACTGTACGTTTACCACAAAAAAATTAGTGGAAACATAACACTGAATTGTTAAATTTTCAATTTGAAGTTATATTACAGTTTATAGACATTTTTATTTCCTAGATTTTTTCTCAAGTGGGTCGTAGAAAAAATATGCTGTTCGACTCGTGTGGATTGTCCATATCGCACTTTAACGATTGACTTTGTCCTCGTGCGATATGGCCGTCATTTCCACACTAGTTGCACAAACTACTATTTCTATAAAAATATGCCCTTTTACATTTAAAAACACCCTGCCAAATTTCAAATCAATTTATCCATCCATTTTAAAGTTATCGAATTAAAACATTCATGTTTTCAAAATTTGAACACCCTGTATTTCGAGAAGTAAATGTGCTAGACCACTTAATCCTCATATCATTTTGTCCAATTTTACGAGAGGAATCTACATGCCAACGTTGTAATTACCCTTAACGTTCGAGATGCTTATACCATTTTTCGCGCGATCGTATTGAAATAAATTCCGAATAAAATAATTTAAATTTCTTCGAAATGAACGATATGTCAAAAGTGACATTTATACTTCTCGATCAGTTTAAAATATATTTTGCATTTTGGTGAAATTGTTTTTATGCTATTTTTACTTTTCGACGTCTGAACGGTAAGTAAATCACTTACCGACGTGTTAAACTTAGAAACCAGTGAACACAGCCTCCCGTCCTGACAACCGATGCTGTAAATAAACAAAAAAGATCAATCGCGCAAAAAAAAATTATGGAAATGATGGAGAAAACTTATCCGAACAAATTCAAGTAGATCACCAGCACTGCGAATACCAGTTTTGCATAGAATTTTAATGTAGCATCGGTGGTTCAGTGGTACAATGCTCGCCTTCCACGCGGGCGGCCCGGGTTCGATTCCCGGCCGAAGCATATGAAAGTTCCAAAAACGGTGAGTATGTCTTTGTTGAATCGTATGCCCCGTATGATAATACTGCATTTGACTATGCCTAGAAACCTGAGTTCCAAGATTTGATTGACCAAGAAATGAGAAACTTGATGAGGAGAATCACTCTGAAATATTTGCATTTGTCTAAATTGGATAAACGAGCAGGAAAAACAATTCTCACTATGGCACAAAACGTTTTTGGTTTGCTTTGGCCGGTACGTCCTGTATACATCAGTGCAGGATTTATATCTATGGGAGCTTTCGGAAATGAGCCGTCACATACATAATTAGTTAAAGGGGCTTCGAAAACAGAAAGGCAAAGGAGAAAAGGTCGTTGAAATCACACATTTGGCACGGCAGAAATGCAATAAAAATTCAACTAATCTCAGACAGCAAACAACGCAGGAAAGAACATTTAGTCACAGAGAATAATAATGGAAATTGAAAAAAAAACATAAACGAAAGGAAATTTTTTGTTTTATATAATTTTCATATTATTACAAAAAGCAATAACATCTCTGGTAAAATGTATCATTCACTCGTAGTGACCGTTGTAGAAGGAGCTCGGCTAAGATCTGACTACCAAAGAGTATGTGGTAAACTTCATCTAAGGCCAAATAATATGACCACAAGACTGTTAAAGATTAAGTTACGTAAGTAGAAGTAGATAAAGACTTTAAAGGAAGAGTTGAAGATACAGTTAAATTTGATGAGGTGGTTCATGGCTGAAACTATTCAATCTTGGAGTCTCGTCAAAAATTATTGGCTTAATAAGAACACTTTATATTCACAAGCAACTGTTCAGATAAAAGGTTCTGACAGCTTGACAAAATTATATGATCTAACTTTAGGTGTTCTAAAAGGAGAACCCTTGAGTCCCCTTTTATTTGCTCTGTTTATCGTCGATTTGGAAGACTACTTTTATGCTCTAGGAGCTCAAGGTGTGAATATCGATAATAAAAATGATGTTCTAACACTCCTGTATGCTGATGATCTCGTTATCCTGGCTCATTCTGAAATTGATGTAAGGAAACTGAAAATTTTGGAAAAATATTTTGACACCAACTACTGTTTTCCAAATATTATACCTTCCTGCACCAATCCGATATTGCTATATCGTCAGCGTACCCTTTCATGGCTCTATATAATGCTTTCACCACAACACGTGAACCAAGCAATTATTTACTTACAATTATTATTATTATTATTATTATTATCATTCATTCATTTTCATGGCTTTTTTAGATTCATTGTCTTCATCTGAACCTTCCAAGTAGCTGCAGGTGATTTTCCATCAAATTCAGAGCCACTTTCCACTATGCTAAAGATGTATGTGCCTCACAGTCCAATTTCTTATAAGAAACTTAATTACAACTAATTAGATTCTGTTAATTTTTCTGTATACCACTAATACTGTTAATACGGAGTCTGTTGGCTAGACAACCCATATTTCGAGGGAAATTAAATTTAATGGCAAAGACGGCGGTCTCTGATGGAATTTAAAAAAAATTTGTCGGAGAAACTATTTAGGAAATGTCGTTTATTAGGATTCCACGTTTTATATTCGTGAATCTTTTTCAATATTCATAATAAAATAGTTGAAGTCGTTTCATAACTTCTTTTTTACTCGAGTCTTGAATTTGAAATACCTTCGAAATAATAATTCAATTTTCATTTCTTTCATTCATATTTATTGTTTTTAAAATGACTATATTTATTGGAGCAGCAAAAGAAAGACATGTTTGTATTTTACTATCAACTGCGGTAAACATTTTATTTGTTGTTAAAATGAAAACCTTAGATCGGTAGCTCATTACACGTGCAGGCTTTATTATTTCAAATGGAAGCCGTTTTAACAAATCGAGTTTCATGTGAAAAACAAGTAGAATAAGGCCATTTCCCAAGACCCAAGCTGGATAATGAACGCTACAGAGGATATTGAAATTACATGTAAATAAGTTCGTTCATTTTGAATGATCTATTTTCTTTCGAGACAGTTTTAGTTAATAGTCTACTTGTTTTTCACATTAAACTAGATGCTGGTAACGACATCTATTCAAAATAATGAAGTCTACATGTGTCATGGCTACTGGTATATTAGTTTCTAGCTTCAATCTCAATTTATTCATGTGTTATATGAGATCCAGTCGTTTGGCTACGATAGGACGGTTACTTGTCGACCTATCTTGTCAATACATAGTTTAGAAAATATTTTACAATCAAAACTTTCATCCTCTACTTGAAGTAAATAACGGAGAATTTCAAATTTAGACAAATCGAGTTTCTCTGGATGCGATTTTGCTATTATTACAGCATCATATTTCATCTGTCAAAATGGTAGGTAGTCATTATGATTTCGTAGAAAATAGGTAAATATATATTTTGTTCGATAATCTAGAGTTTTTCTACCTTATGCCCGTTTGTAATAATCAATGGTTTAGTACAAGTTTTAGTCAATTTTTTAGGATCCTAAATAAATGATAGATACATACAAATTTATCATCAATTTTTCAGTCAATTTTGAAATTGACGAAACTTGCACTATTTTTGTTCAATTTTGATTGATAGAAAATATTCATAGAACCAGTCCTATTTTCTATCAATTAAATGGCAACTTGTGTAACCTATTTATTTAAAATAATAAGGCAAGATAAATTGCAACGGCGACGCAATGTGGAGAGCACCTCAGGTGTGAATTCGGAGACCAAACTACACATATATTCAAAAGTTTTGCATCACCTTCTTCGGATGCGAAGGAATTTTTTTGCGCTAACAACTTTTTGTTGGCTTGTTTATCAATGTTTACCATTCCAATATGTTCCATATTTTTTGCAATATACAGATGTTTACAGTTTTTTTTGTAAGATAACATTTTTAGTGCGATTATTTTAACATTCAAGGCATTAGATTTTTACGATTTCAAGTGCAAACATGGATCGTCAAGTCATAAGTGAGATTGACCGTGCAAGAATAGTGGCTTTAGCTGAAGAAGGTCATTCTCAAAGGTTCGTGGAAAACAGAGTTGGCGTTTGGCAAAGTGATGTGTCTCGTGTATGGAACCGATGCCTCCAGACCAATTCTCCTTGTGATAGACCTAAGAAGCGGTAGAAGGCGTGTTACTAATCAGCGGCAGAACCGCTATATCCACTTGAGTATCCGAAGAAACCCGACCATGGCAATACCAACACTCCAAAGAGATATGAGACATGTATTGGGAGTACAAGTATCGACATTACGAAGACGAATACTTGCGACAGGTTTGAGGTGTCACCGACCAATAAGAGTGCCCAGACTACAACCTGAGCACAGAGTTCGCCGACTACAGTGGGCTCAAGAACACGCGGCCTTGCCTGAAGAATTTTGGAATTCGATTTTTTTTCCGACGAGACAAGGATTTGTTTGGTACAAGATAGCCATCGAATACGTGTGTGGTGGGATCCAACGAGAGTTGCTCAGTTTGCCCATGCTCGCCCCGTGCCGCCCTTCAGAGGAGGAAGTGCTATGTTTTGGGCTGGTATCATGTTAAATGATCGCACAGAATTAATTCATGTGGAGGGAACGATGACTGGTGATAGGTATCTCAGAGAGATTCTACATCCTCACGTGAGACTATGGCGCGAAGCTGTTGGCAATTCCTTCGTTTTTATAGACGATAACGCCCGACCTCATCGGACCAGAGCTGTAAATGGGTATCTTGAAACTGAAGGTATCAATCGTTTGAACTGGCCTGCCATATCTCCTGACATGAATCCCATAGAACATGCTTGCCAGGGCAGTGGCAGCACGCAGAAATCCACCCAGGAGTGTACAAGAGCTTGTTCATGCGGCCCAAGTAGAATGACGAAATATTCCTCAACAGAATATCAATAATTTGGTAAACAGCATGGTCAGGCGACTTCAAGCTTGCATAAATTCTAGAGGTGGAAATACTCTTTATTAAAAGTTCTCATGCAGTGAAACGTTAACTTTGTAAGTTAACATTTCAGGTATTAATAATTGCTGAAATCATTTTAGAATTTTGATTTTTGGTGGAATGGTTTATAAATATTTCCAAAAAATTTTTCATTCAAATAATTAATAAATTATTTCTCTTTTCGGATTCGTGGTGGAATAAACTACGAAACCTAAAATCAAGATTCTTAATGTATTTTACCGCGAAATTTAAAATTTGAAATGCTCTTTAAATAAGAATGAGGAAGGTCCCGGCGTGGCTTCTCTCATCGTTTGTCGACGATACAACAACTGTGCAGTAATCCACGTGAAACTTAGTTTGTTGAAATTAAAATCAATGAAACAATTAATGCAAACAAAAACAATTAGCGCCCAATAGGTATTGTTTCATTGGTGCTCAACAAATTGGTTTCAGCAGGTTCTCACATTATCCTTTTCTTCAAAAAGAATCAATTTGTATTTAATTTATTTAATTTCTAAGAATACTTTTTATGTTTAAAGCAAGTTTATTATTGGATAATAAAAATTTTTGACAATTATACACGTTTTTTTTTATTGGAACTAATTATTTGATTAATCTCTGATCCATTTATAATGAACACATTTTTTTTCGGAGATTTAGGGTGATGCAAAACTTTTGAATCTATGTGTAATATCAGTTCAGGGAGTAGTCTTACCGGTTCGCGGGTAATCCTACTTTATTTAAGTTATTGAAGTTATATTGAAGTTAATGAGATAATAGATGAAGTTAAGAAACCAAATGAATTTAATAAATTGATACATACATTAACACATGAGGGCTTCTCTTTCTTATACAATTCCTAACTACTACTATATTAATAAGAGTTGCTGCTGCTAACAATAAAAATTCTGTGTCCATTGTTGTCTGATACCTATTTATATTAAAAAATTCAAATTCTTTGCTGAGATCTGAAAAGGGACAGGCTACTAACAAAATCATACTGCTCAGTGCGCATAATCACAACCTAAATGAGTGACTAAAACATGGTGTGTTGCAAACACATTTTTTTCTTGTCAATATCTTAGTGTCCCAAGTTTAGGATCCTGAAAATATGACTAAAACTTGTAATAAATCATTGATAATTACAAACGGGCATTACAAAGAAGTGTATGTAAATTTTTGTGAGATATTACCTCGAAGAAAAATTGAAGTAGAGAGATCTAGTTAGCATCCGAAATGTAATTTAAATAGAAGAAAATGTCTGTTTGAAATTATATGTAGTTTGTATGTTTTAATTTTGTGTGGAAGAAGCTGCATTTGTTATTTTCTATCTGGGTGGATCTTAAGTGTAAAAAAGTTGCAAGTAATGCAGTAGAAATAGCGAACTACAGTAATTCTCTAACACAAAGCTTTTCCATTAACTTTTTTACAAGCTGCAGCAAGATTCTTTACTAATGTTCGAGAATACTTCTACTACAATCACATTTATAGTCTCTCCAATTTTCTAACAGTGTGTTTAAACCAACCTATGTCCTAACCTAAACTCAACCTAATTCGGAAACCCTCAAATCCACACAAAAAGCACACTAGAAGACTGAATAATACACAAATTCACTCGAATATGCTTTAAAACGAAAGTTAGCTAGCAATCGGACCATTTTCTATTCTATTTCAGTCAAATACATACCAAAACTCGAAAGAACGCTGAAAACATTCTAAAACGATAGGAAAACACACAATTCGACCTTATTTCATTCAAAACCTATCAATTTCACGTGAATCAAGCAAAGTACGCAGTAGAAATGGCGGACTACACTAATTCTCTCACAGCAAGCTTTTCCATTAACTTTTTTACAAGCTGCAGCAAGATTCTTTACTAATATTCAAAAAATACTTTTACTAAACTAACATTTATATTCTCTCCAATTTTCTAACAATGTGTTTAAACCAACCTGTTCCGTTTCTATCGCGCATTTCATACAAAGTATCATGAATTATAAATTACGTAGTTCATTGCCGAAGTTTTCTAACTTTTCACAAGAGTTATAAGTCTACAAACTCACTCGTACATTTTCAGTTTCCACATTTCACTTCTAATAGCGTCACCCATACGTTGTCCACAAGATAATACT
Organism: Galerucella calmariensis; assembly: GCA_910591675.1. Classification (NCBI taxonomy): domain Eukaryota; kingdom Metazoa; phylum Arthropoda; class Insecta; order Coleoptera; family Chrysomelidae; genus Galerucella; species Galerucella calmariensis. The sequence continues at coordinate 797,123 of CAJUYG010000063.1, read as the reverse complement.
TTTGGAACTTTAGTTCTTTATGCCAGGTTATGTTTGAGCGACCAGGGGTCGCGACGCAAAAGATCTGACCGTTACGCGTTACGTTACGCTGCGTTATGTTACGCTGCGTTATGTTACATTGCTTCGTTATGTGCCTTGCTTTTGCGTGCTTGTGCCTCCTTAGTCTCTCTCTCGTTTACGAAGCAGCGATTCATAATAATAAATATGCTCATACCCGGATTCGAACCCGGGCCGCCCGCGTTTAATGCGAGCATTCTAACCACTGAACCACCGATGCTATATTGAAATTCTATGCAAAGCTGGTATTCGCAGTGCTGGTGATCTACTTGAAATTGTTCGGATAAATTTTTACTATTATTTCCATAATTTTTTTTGCGCGATTAAGGGGTCTAGCTACTTTTCGAAATACAGGGTGTTGAAATTTTGAAAATTTGAATGTTTTAATTCGATAACTTTAAAATGGATTGATAAATTGATTTGACATTTGGCAGGTAGTTTTTAAATGTAAAAGGGCATATTTTGAAAGAAATTTTAGTTTGTGCAACTAGTGTGGATATGATGGCCATATCGCACGAGGACGAAGATGAAGCACGACGCCGTAGGCGGAGTGCTCAATCGTTCAAGTGCGATATGGACAATCCACACGAGTCGAGCAGCATATTTTTTCTACGACCCACTTAGGAAAAAATCTAGAAAATAAAAATTGCTATAAACTGTAATATAACTTCAAATTAAAAATTTAACAATTCAATTTTATGTTTCCACTAATTTTGTGGTAAACGTACAGATCTTGAATGTCCAATTTGTATAATGCTACGGTTTCCTTTTTTAAATATACGATGCTGTTATAAGTAGATGTTGCCAGTCGGACTCCCTCATGGAGAGTACCGTACCATTATCTATAATAATGAATATTCTGCTAAATATATCAAACGTCTACCTGTTGTCGTTATTAATATCAAGCAGAATGATTATTTAAAAATAAAATTAACAATAAAAAAAATTCCTCGCGGGGAATCGAACCCGGGTCTACCGCGTGAGAGTCTGGTGTGCTTACTGCTCAACCACCAAAGAATATGCAAATTGTTTATCTATAACGTCAGATGTATTACATAACTTTTGCTTAAAAGGAACTAAAGTTCCTACCGTGTGTCCCGCGACACGTTCTACCTTTTTATTATTATTGTAGGCCAAGCAAAAGAGCATATAAATATAGTAATTTTTGTCGAAAATATTCCTCCATTGCTTGGCCTATTGTCAGTTTGAAATAATTCAACAAAAGTTCATAAACAAATACGTTTTTGGGTCATCAAAGTGGCGATCTTTGACACTGAACAATGTTAACTACACTTTACATTGTCTTACGCGTGTTCTGTTAACCAAGCTCTTTTAAGAGCATGATTAGCTCATCTGTCAAAACCAAAAGATCCGCATTTCGTTCCCAAACTATCGAAATACGAACTCATTTAGTTGCATTAATTGTCTACAGTTTCTCAGCCAATCTTAGATAATTATTATTCCCCTGTTTTCTGTCGAACACAACCTCGGTTTAAGTCCTTTAGAATTCAAGAGATTCGTCCGTTGTTGAATATCTAATGATGGCAACATTTTGGAATAGTTTCTAAACAGAGGCGTAGGCTGTAGCAGATTCGACCCTTTTTATTCGATTAAATATATTCATGATAAATTTAGCCTATAGATATTACGAGCTTGACAACGTTATTTCATCAATTCGGTTTCTCAAAAGCTCAGAAAACTTTTAAAATCTCTTCGGAATAGCTTCAAATTTTGGGATAAGCGAAGCAATTGGATTTTTAAAGCCTCTGATGTCGCAGAAATGCCTTTTTGGAAGCAGTTTTCGGCATTCTGCGATAAGCGAAAATATAATTTTTTTTAGGAGACTTTGAACGAACACTTGGCAGGTATTCATAAAGACTGGGCTTTCAAAATGAAGCTACCGATAATAAGGAGGAAGTAATCATAGTTTTGAGGATGCCAGAAATGCACGTAGTGCAAAAAGAGAGCTTCCAGCTTATTTGCAGAAATTAACCTCTACCATGCAGGTATAATAAGAGCAAAAATGTCCATCTTACATAGGCGTACATAGGATCAATTTATTGGTGAATAATTTCTTATCATGGGCGTGCAATAAAACTTTTAAAAGGGATTCATAGATTATAGGCATGTATTAGCAATTCTGGCTACTTTTGTAAAGTAATTTTTCAGTATAATATAAAAGTATTTGTGATAATAAGAGTCTATAATGGGTTGCAACATAAAATATAAAAATTACTACAATTGAATTTTCACAGATGAATAGCTTTCAACGTTCTCAAATTCAATTTCCAAATCAATTAATGAACAAATTCTCTTAATGAAACGTTATTTTTGAAAAAGCCTTTTTGAATTAGTTTTTATGTACAACTTTTGAAGTTAATCTGATAAACGACTCTTCGCGAATTTTGAAAATATTATTATTAATCGAATCATCAACTGTAATGTTATAACCCGAAAATATTGTTGGCGATTTTAGGAAGAGAAGCGGCTTTTAAGTACTTTTAAAAATATTTCAGCAATTGAACGTGTTTTCCGAAATTGAATTAATATACCGTAAATAAAAACAAAATTGCAAATCCAGTCATCGCGTTTGTATTAAAATTATACGGGATGGCAGGCTGGTGAAATTACATTTTAAAATTTTGATTTATAACAATAATAAATGCATTACTAAAACATTATTTATAGGACTTTTAATATCAGCATACAGTTACATGACAGCTATTGCTAATTTTATTTAGTTTAAAAATTCGTTTTTGTTATTTCTATTCCTCAAATAATTCATCTAAAAGCTGAATGTTTTCTTCTGTAATGTTCAAGCTTACGGCATTATAGCAGCATTGTCAACAAATGTTGATATATCGTAATCTGGACAGCAAGAAGAGCTTTTGACTTCTGGAATAATTTACCAGAATTGGTTCATTGAAAGGCTTTTATACATCCTTCGAAGAATGTCTGCAAACAAATGTTAGCCTCATAGACCCACTAATCACAAACCTAACCTGATTTAGGAATATCAGTGATACGTTTTCATTTATTTATTTAATCATATTCCAGCTTAGCTTTGTAGGTTATTTCTCATATGCGACTTGAAAATAAATTAAAACATTGTATTCATATTTCTATTTTTATTATCTATCAACCAATTGTGGATTATTTTTAAAACGCACATAGCCTAGTGCTTACTTCCATTTTATGTTCCACCATGTTCGATTTTGGCTTTCTCAATTTTTATAGCTCCATTCAAATGCTATTTTATACCTCTTTAATGGCCAACGGAAAGATATAAAGTTTATCAACTAGACTTGTTTAAAACTCCTACAAAATTGAGCAGTTTCACTACGAAAAAGTTTAGCTGTAAACGGTTGAATTATTAAATTATACTTGAATTATAAATCTCGACACAATGCTTTTTCCACTATTAGCTGTGAAGTTGACAATTATTGCTTCTTCTGGCCAACTGAGAAGTTGAATTTCTTTATTAGTGGTTAATAATTTTTTTTATTATTAACCCAGGTTAATAATGGACATATATTTTGAGAATTCAAGGATAGTAGTCCAACAAAAATTTGTGCAACATAATTTTGTATACCCAGGAGATTGTTTTCAGTAGTAATACCCCTAGGGTCTTGATAATACCGAGATAATTTTGTCATAGAGAATGCTGAAAGCGTGTTGCTTGATAATAGCCCAAGGCCACAGGCCGAGGGCTATTAACACGCTTGAAGGATTCTCTACGACAAAATTTTGAGTATTTATCAAGACCCGAGGAGTATTCGATAAGATAATTTTTTACTTTGTAGTTTTCAAAAAATTGATTGCCAATCTGATGTTTAATAATTTTCAATACAAACTTTATCAATTTTAATCAAATAGTATTCATTTTTATTTAAAACTACAGTTGTGAAAAGTACAATTATTGGTAAATTAATTGAATCGTTAGATGCAATACCTAATTTCGCGACATTTTTAATCCAGTTGTCAGTTTGACGTTTAATTAATGTTTAATAAAAAGTAAACACCAAACTGAAAACACCACATGCAGGGTATTATCAAAGGTAATACCACGAGTGCTTCAAATTTTATCGATAATTTTTTCTTTTCCACGAAAACTTGTTTATTTGGAAAAAATATGAAAACAAACCGATTGATAAAATCACGAGCCCGTTAGGACGAGGGATTTTATCTAAATTCGGTTTGTTTGAATGTTTTTGCCTCAAATAAACAAGTTTGAGTGATGAAAATAAAAAATTATGTGATAAAATTTGAAGAGCGAGTTGTATTTGGGAAGATTATTTTTTTCAACAATTTAAAATTTTGTATTACCTGAATGTTCAATATTCTCTTGGGTGATAGCACTCAATCGGTTTGTATTTATTTTTCAATAAACTTCGAAGCACTTTTAGTTGTCAATAATGACAAATTCAAAGTAAAATTTTGACGTTTCGATGTAAACAAGGTTTTATCGATGAGGAAGCAGAATTATCAGTATAATACCGAATGATTGGATAGAATAATGTATTGCTATTGGTTAAAACCACAAAAATGTCAGATTTTGACAAGTGAAAAAAATAATCGCTGTAATACAGCGGTGATTGGATGAAATTTGACACATGACTTGAAATTGTGAACTTGTTCAATACTTTTGTTAATATACCTAGAGCACTTTTTGCACTTTATTTCTATGTAAACATTTTCTAATTACTTTTTCAATATCCTTCAATTTTTTACCAAACCTTCACTCGCTTGATAAACCTACTGTGTTAGCGAAATGCGTCACAATTTTAAATTGAACATTAGTTAAAATATAATGAAGATTTACACAAATTGAGTTGTTTTATTTTATCATATTTTGCAAATATTTCCAAATTTATGATCATATTCACTGAAATTTGTGAATTTATATAATTACTCTCATATTTCTACCATTACCATAAAACCTTCCATTTACAATTAATTTCCTTCGTAATTAAATGACTTCTCCTCATTTTCATACCCTCCCATTTCTTTTGATGAAAACTTTATTATAAGTTATTTGTGTGAACCATTCCTCCAACAAAAACACTTCACCCAAATATTTGTCCACGTGAAAACCGAAATAAGTTCATCTGGAAAGTAATGACTGGCATTTCCTTTTAAAGTGAAACATTTATTAGCTGGAAAAAGAAGGTACAAATGTGGCTTTTACGAGCGTCAGAAAATTAAATGGGAAAAATCGTTGTTCTCCAAATGACATTAAATGTGGCTTTTTAATATTTCGGCAGAAATAGAGAATCTGCTGCATCCAAAAAACCGAATTTAAATATCCCGCTTGTAAAAATTTGTTCCAACTTCTCTTCCTGATCGCAGCAAACTGTTATTACAGGAAGTACAACTTTCATTATAAATAATTTCTCCACGTGAAGACGTTTACAAACACACCCTTAGCACAGGGTTGCTAAGCTTTCTTTTTAACATATTTTTACCCCTTAACAACAACCTTTCCTGGTATTATCTCAAGCTATAAAAATCTATTTTTTTTATAAAAAACAGCCTCTCGAAAACAACTCTCCAATTAATCCGCCCTGATGCACAAAATACTTTGGGAAATTTATCAGATTTTTCTACTGATTCGGAAAATTTGCAAAAACATCTTCGGCTGTTTTTTAAATCTGCTTCCATATTTTATTCAAGCAAAGAATCAGAAGCGTACCAATTACATAGAGATCGCGAAAAGTCTTTTCGAACCATACGATTTACACAAGTACGAAGGAAAGTATGAGCAAAACTACTTGAAATAGAGAGAAGAATAATTGTTCGCAGTCAGCGTTGGGCGTGTTTTCAGTTCCAGCTACCAATCTGATATGAAAGCAGCGTTGCCAGTTTAGAATGATTGGTACTTTCTAAGGAATAATTATCTTATTTTGCATTTAATTTTCAATACGGGATAGCGCCATATTTATTGGGAGAAATTCGAGATTGGTAATATTATTGACTTTTTAAAACTGACCGTTTGAAAACTGAAATAATGAAAAGGAAAAACTTTTTATTTCCAAAAAGTCACTCGAAAATGCGTGACACCAGGAAAATTGAATGATTATTTAAATCTCTTTCTGGAAATGCTTTCTCCATCGCTTAAATTTACGTAAAAAGTACCTATTTTCTGTGCCTTTGGAAGTATCTATACCTCGCCTATTTTCCAAAATGAGACCTTTGCTACCCAACAACCTAAAGTCCTTCGGGAAATTGATTTAGCGGTTCAAACGAATCGAGTTTTTCCAGATTAGAATCTCTATTATCCCATCCAATTTGTGGTAATCACGTATTTTTCGAAAAAAAAAAAAAAAGGTTCACTGTTATAATAACCTCCAAGTCCATTTAATCCCCTTTCCCGAAAATGTTAAATGAATTTTCCAGTTTAATACCACCAGAGGATGCATTTGTTTGGTAAACAAAAGTTGATATAATGTGTGGACCACAGAAATTAGCAAAATTTACAAAAAAGTTGATTTTTATCCTAATATTTTATCAACTTTTCAAGTTATCATGAAATTGGAGCTTCTGCAGCTTCTGTAAGGGTAGATCAGGTGGTAATTAGAGTAAATTTGTGTCTAAAATCTCGAACCTGGTGCTGATTACAGTTTCAATTTGTAGTAATCCACCCTGTATATTACCATGAACGTAACCGCTTATCTCAGTTCAAACAATAAATGTATATTTCAGCGAAAATTCTATATATGACCGGTGTTCTATTAAAACTGAATATTGCAATATTATATCAATTTTCCACGTTCCAAATATCCAAGGATGATCCAATATTTGATGGTCGATTAAGCTGGATTTTGTTGAAAGGCCGCTGATTCCATACGTCATTAATACATCACGGCCAGATTGTAGGGAACAATAACTGACCGCTTGTTACATATGAATGACGGTCTTGCGGTTTCAATCGATTCCTTTTTTGTTGAACTATTTAAAAAAATTAGAATAATATGTATGGTTTGTTTGTGGAATTTATCCAGAATTAATTGCAATAGTTTGAGCAGGTGTTCGTATCTCTTGCCGACTTTTTTCTTCGATCCTCAACTGTATCTGTAAAGTGGGGAGGGTGAGTGTAGGCTCACAGCACTTAGGCCACATGTGACCCATTGTACATCCTCCCGAGGATCCTGGCCTTCCCAGGAAGGTGGACAGGTCACTAGGGGATATCTCCTTTACATCGGCAGGTGTAGGTCAAGACTCACCGAACACACACTCTCTTATTGACGATAACTCCGGACACTTGCTCAAGACATGCCTGACAGTTTCATCTTCCTGTTCACACATCCTGCATAGAGGTGTGTTCACTAGCCCCATAGTATGGAGGTTTTTCTTTGGCTGACAGTGAACAGTCAGAAATCCTACTGTTAAACGTAGGTTTTTCCTGTTCATCATCAAATATTCCTTCCGCGCCAGCTTCTCAGGATGATCCTAGCAAGACTGTATCCTTTGATTTCATGCCATCTCTTAAGGGATTGAGCATGGGTGTAACGTTTGGCTGGTTCCGCAATTGCCGAAGTCGTTAGTCGGTGTCACTAGGTCCTAAAATGTCTAGTCCAGCCCCTTTCCTGGCTAAAGAATCGGCAATACGATTACCTTTACTCGTGCCCTTTAAGGGGCATCTACCAAATTCGACCTTGCACAATTATGCTTTGTATATTTTTTTGTTTCCCTACGTCCTCACGTTTAAGTTCACATAACGAAAATTTTATTAGAAATATGAAAGCTCCGCAACATGTAAGTAGCCAAGCGGTCCAAGCGGATTTTGGTTCACGTACTACTCTATAAGCTTCGTCAGTACTGAACTGGGAGACCGCCGAGACCGGCGAGCGTTGTATCAACAATGGAACGGCACGCGACTACCGAAGCAGAGAGACAATGTCAGTCATAGAAGGATAGAAAAGCGAGCAATGGATTTTTATCCGATATTTTAGTGGTAGCAACCGAATTTCAATAAGGAATTGTACGGTCATAAGTAATTTGAGGATTCTGAGATTTTTATATAGTATTCATAAAGCTTCAAATTAGACTTCTTATCAATTAGTTTTTCCATTTAATCTATATTTAATTGTTTACAGGAGCTCAAACTTTGCTTAATATGTGTAATTACCTCATGATTCGTATTTTTTTCAACAAAATTTGGTTAGCATTTCAAAGTTTTCATTCGATGAGAACTCTAAGTTCAACATTAATCTACATGATATATTTTTTTCTTAATTTTCAATACATCCATTACCTCAAAATTCTCTGCCAAAAATATTTCGATATTTTGTCAAATCGCTGCCGATAGATTCCCCTTAACCCACCTCAGGATAATACTGTTATCTGTCGAGGCGTTAGATAAATCTTGGTGGCACTCTAGTGCTAACCCCGCTGTAACGTTGTCTGTTCTAGGCTAATAGAGCTTGTCTACTGTCAGTGCAAATTGTTATGTTTTTGCCAGAGATTCCTTTTCTGGTTAATTCTTTTGTGGCAATCGAGATCCGCATATGTTTCACTTCAATTTTTGTTTGTTCCAGGTGATGATACAGCTAACTTTATGGACTAAAGTTTTTAATACCAAAATATGAACACCAGATTTATGATAATCAATGGTAAGTACGTTTTTTATAAAAAAAACACATCATTTACACACAACAACAAAGATATGAGTAGGGAAGCTTCATTGACACTCTGAACAAACAGGGTGAATCTATATTTAGGTGGTTCAGTCTTGTTTTACCATATTATACAGATTTTGATTATTTTTGGAATGAAAATCTGCAGCTATTGCGAAAAGCTATGTAGCGAAAAGCGTCCAGAATAAAAAGGAGTTGCAAATAAAGTATAACGAAGCCAGAAGTCTTCTGCAGTCATTCAAGAGTAATAAAAAACTTGGTTAGAGATGGAGAAATTATGGAGTCGGAGAATTTTTTACAAAAATATATTTTCAATACCTGTAGCTTTCCTCCAGCATTCAACCAATGCACATATATCCATGGCGAAGACATCCACTTTAAATACTGTTTAACAAATGCTCTGTATTTTTCCAACAAATAACCCTACGGTGAAATTTTTTGTTTGTTATTCCTCCATCAAATATACTTTAACGTTTTCCTCCAAACAATGTGTACATTTTTTTTTCAAATAAAACATAAAAACAAGTAAATAATAATAAAAAAAACATCGGTTATTAATACCGCAGTTGTAATATCAAGCTTCGTGGAAAAAAATTGAATATGTTTAATTAAAATTTATCGTAGCCTGTACATCTTAATTTTCCTTCTCCAAACACGTGAAAGTTTGCTCTGCTCCAGATTTCCAGTGATTTACTGTTGGAACATTTTCGTTCGCGTAAAATTTATCCGAAATGCTTTTGTAGCAGATTTACCGATTTTCCACATCGCATGATGGCGAAAGGAGATATTTGGGAATGCTTTAGATTTTTGATTTAGACTGATGATGGTTCGCTTCAATTTTAATTTTTCACAAATGTTGCAAAGTTTTTAATTGAATTTTCAATTTTCACTCTAAAATTACATATCCATACAATACAGGGTGTCCCAGGAAGGAGTTAAAACTATCTGTATATGTCAAAATACTTATAGTAAAATCATGAAACTTTCTACGTTTCGGTTTTATGATGCGATCTTTCTAACTAAAATATTTTCAAAGATGGCAGACTTCCGAATCGTATCCGAAAACCCAAACGTAGAAATTTTCATGATTTTACTATAAGTATTTTGCCATATACAGATAGTTTTAACTCGTCGTGGGACTCCCTGTATAGTAATGCAGAAAGCACATCCAGTCCTCGTATTTAACATTAAAACTTCTCAAGTTATCCTAATACGCTGAAACAAAGTTTAATAATGTTTAAAGTTGATAGTTGGAAGACGACATCTTGCGTTGAAAGCTTGAAATGAAGTAAACGTTTTTGATTTTAATGTACCTATGAAGGCAATGAGTAAGAATGACATTGCCGAGAAGGCATATTATATATAGTTTAAGAAACTTATTTGAAGCTATAGTTTGGCAAGTTTATCTGAAGTTACGGGGCATCGGTAAGAGGCAAGAAAACATGGCGGTATCTATCATAAACGTACGAATGGCGTACGGTACCTATTTTACCAAGTAAAACTGAAAATACAAAGGTCACTGACAATACCCACGCCACTGGATAAATCAATATCAGTCAATTGACGAAGAGAGAGGGAAGAACACACGCACGCGCTTGCCAATAAGAAGTCAGCTGTTCAGGCCTTCCGATAAAAATCACCAATTATGTATTTCAGAGGGTGTGGTTTTCGTACAACGCTGCCAGAGCTTGAAGGAGCCCATAACAAATTTGGAAAAGTGTTGATCTTTTTAATATCCATTTATTGAAAAAATAAGGTCAATAGGAAAAATCCAAGGAAGCAAGCACATTAAAGGATTAACGTTTAATCATATTGTTAATAATCAAAAGTCCCTTTTCTAATTAAAATTATTACATACTTAGCACTTCAGCTTTTTCATAGTTGAACGTGGCAATATCGAATGTTTTCAACTGCATTCCTTTCACGGCTTCAGATAAACTTGCCAAAGTATACATAGCATCGGTAAGGGGTGAGGAAACATGGCCGATATCTGTCATAAACTTACCAATGGCGTACGGTATTTTATAAATGTATAAAAAATAGTCTACAATTATAGATTTATTTGAATTTTTTCACTCGACTCTGTAAAAGTTTCAGGAACAATCAAATGATTTGGCGCTTTTGTATTTCAAGTACTGCAAATTTTGCAATTGAAGTGACACTTTAATTAGTTCTAGTAGAGCGTGGTAGTGAATAATTTCTGAAACTAGTTATAACAAAAGGAGAAATACTTCAACAGTCGGGCGATGGAACTTTAATAAGCGGACAGAAATTCCGTCACAATGAATCCAATATCTTTTCGGTATTTTAAATACAAATTAATAACTTTCGAACTTATAAGGTGTCGCTGTCACAGACGACTTGAGAGCAAACTTAGTCTGTATAATTACTCGGATTTCAGCGTGGGCCAATCACTAGAGATAGAGCCAACAAACCATAGAGTGCTTTGTGTGTGGGAATGTCAGTCTGAACTCCGTTTTAGGAGGAAGAAAGTATCAAAGATTTTTCTTTCTTTGTCTGTGCATATGTAGCATGAACTTTATTAGAGAAAGACATACTCATAATATTCTAACCCATTTTACTCACCAAAGCTACTTACATTTTTGATGTATTCCAATTTGTCTCCTGTCTTTTTTTCTTTTGCCCGGCTCTTCAAAATTTCCTTTCATTGTTGTAAACATTTTAAAAGCATCATCATATTTCCTCGCGCATAATAAATATAATGAGTTGTCTCAGTGACAGTGAATTATGATTTTTTGAAACATTTTTGCTTCCGTACTGATATTGTAATTTAGCTCGAACGGCAGGATTTGCTAATTATTCGTAAAGTTTACATGTAGATAGATGAAGAGAGAACAGCAAAAGCCCGCGCTATTGTGTCATGACTTTTTAAATAACTAATCATTTTCGAAGGGGAGTGTTCGTCAAATTTACTCCCCGAGGGAATTCTGGAATTTTGCGTGTATCTACTGGAATCAAGGAGCGTTTCATATCAAAAGCAAACATATGAATAAATGTAATATTCTGAATTGTTGTAATATTGCCTGGAGAAAATAATATATTACTGGTGCGCAGTTGAAGATGCTGATATTTCGGGAGATTCGACCTTATATCAAAGAAGCTCGGATTGATGTATAAATTACTTTTCGTCTGGCTGTCTGACTTCATTTTTCAAAGTCATTTCCAACAAAAATAAAACATTTTTCCAAGGAAATCTGTTTATATAAGTGATTAATGCTCATTTGCACTAATCACTTCAGGTCTTCATTCTGTTTGTGGATGATTTTCAACCTGCCCCGTATATCACTTCATTTCTTGCATCCCAACTCAATACATTCCTTCCTCAACCATTTCTTGTTGTTCCTATAAGAACTTTTAATTACAATTTTGACATAATACTATTAACACTTATCTGAAACTGGTCTCGAAATAATTGCCCATTGTGGCGAGATGAGAAGTGTTGATGATTATCTCGATTAATGGAGTTTGATGAATACACCAGATAAATTTCGTTGCTCCAGGAATATGAAATGAACTTGGGAAACACGTTGTAATAGCGCAGTTTCGTTATCAACACCGCACCATTGGGATTACAACAAGTTCTAATTAGTAGCGAGAGCCCGATGGTGACATAAGAAGTCACTGGTCGATTATGGTAAACAGCATTCCGTATTTCTTACTACGCCTTGTGTGTTGGCATTATACTTTGGCAAGTTTATCTGAAGCCGTGAAAGGAATGCAGTCGAAAACCTTCGAAATTGCCACGTTTAACTATGAAAAAGCTAAAGTGCTAAGTATGTAGTGATAGTAATTAGAAAAGGGACTTTTTATTATCAACAATATTAACAGTATTATTAAACGTTTATTCTTTAATGCTCTTGTTTCCTTGGATTTTTTCTATTAACATTATTTTTTCAATTTATGAATATTGAAAGATGAGCCCTTCTCCATTTTTTTTGTTTGCTTCTTCAAGGTCTGGCAGCGTTGTACGAAAACCATATCTACCACACCCTCCGAATTACATAATTGGTGATTTTCATAGAAAGCTGACTTCTTATTGGCAAGCGCGTGCGTGTGTTCTTCCCTCTCACCAATTGACTCATATTGATTTATCCAGTGGCGTTTTTATTGTCAGTTACCTCTGTATTTTCAATTTTACTTAGTAAAATAGGTAGCGTACACCATTTGTACGTTTATGACAGATGTTTCCTCGCCTCTTACCGATGCCCCGTAGCTTCAGATGAACTTGCCAAACTTTATATTGCTATGTAGACTATTGGAAGTGCAGAATAAATACGATTTGACAACATTTAGCGGTCTCAAACGGGTTATTTCTGGCCCTATTCTGGAAATAGCCGTCAATATTCTTTTAGTAACTCAGTTTCCTTTGAAAAAGATAGTAGCTGACGAGAATTAAACTTTTAAACTCCGTAAACATCCTATTGAAATACAGCAGGAAGGTTGGCTTAGAGGTTGCTCGCCACCGTCGGTAGATTCAATTTCCCGACAGACTTCAGAATTGACCGTAGGATTAAAAAGAAGGAGTATAGGATAAGCTGTTATCAAACGAAATATTTTTTTTTTACTTTTTATAAAAACATTTAGATCAATTTCGGACCGTATTTCTTTGTGAAAGAGATATCTACTTCCACTCAGTTTCATTTTATTGAATTTAAATGGATATCTTTTGTTTTTTAACGGAGAAATACAAACTAATAGGAGCAATAGGCTGTGGGTAGTTTTCAAAAAATGGCGAGGGCAAGTAAGCGAAATTCCGAATGAGTCTGCCTAAAATGGTGGATATATTTTCGCCAAATGGTGGATGTGCCTGCGTAAAATGGTGGGCACGCTTGCATAAAATGGTGGGTGTAGTGGGTAAAATGGTGGGTGAGATTACGTAAAATGGTGGGTGAGATTACGTA
>CAJUYG010000063.1:771660-783498 GCA_910591675.1 Galerucella calmariensis | reverse complement strand
AAATGGTGGGTGAGATTACGTAAAATGGTGGATATGTTTGCGCCAAAGGGTGGATGTGCTGCGTGAAATGGTGGGCGTAGTGGGTAAATTGGTGGGTGCGCCTGTGTAAATGGCGTGTTCGTGAGCGTAAGATGGTGGGTGTTTATGCGTAAAATGGTGGGTGATGTAAAATGATATCTGCGTCTGTGTAAAATGGTAGCTAGAAGAGTAATGTAATTCTAATTATCTAGAAATGGAGTACAGTTCAAATAATATTTTCAAACAATATTTTTGGTGATCTATTATTACCAATTCACCGCACTAACAATAACCAATTATTAAATTCCAGCATCGCCAAAAAGTTTTTAATTGTAGCTCTGAATCCATCGGGACAAAAATATCTCGCTAAAAAATCTAATAAGTCATAAATTGTTGTGAGCTGGGAAAAGCTACGGCTGGATAAAAACGAGCATTGCTAGGCTAATTTAAATAAAGCTCTACATGGGTTCTATTTTTCAATTAAACCACTATTTTCTATCTAGAAATTTTCAAGTGTTTTTTTTATGATAAATGGATGTATTAACGTAAATATTCATACAAAGTCCTGAAATATGAATCAGTAATCTGAACTAATCTAGGTACAAATAGGAGGTACAAGGAGGGATGATATTTATCAACTATCAAGTGATCACTTTCGGTGGGTTTTGATACCGAAGGAAGTGAAAATTTTGATGTACACTGGGTAAGACGGAATTGTATCTTACGCATAAAAGTATGCGACCAAAAGCGATTCTGTATTGCGTCGACTTTTTCTATCTCATTCGAAAAATAATAAACATTGAAAATTTAACGAAACGTGATAAGAAAGGTGGAATTCTATTTCATAAGATGAATAATTCTCAACAAGAAAACTACTGATGCAAGCAAAGTCAGCAAACAATTGCAATTTCCTTCACCCGAATAATATTCATACAGAAATGGAGTATTTTTTGCTAATTTTAAGAAAAAGAAACAAAGAAGCGGGATGCAAAGGAAAATAATTGTATAAGAAAATGTACTTTGACTTTTCCGGAAACCAACTAGCTGATGCTTTGGACTTTTATTTAAATATATCGAATAAATGGGAACATTTTCAAGGCATAAATTTGAAAGTTTCGTGGTAAAGTTATTCAAAATGTAAAAATTTGGAATCTGTAAGAGAAGATTCCACTGAAACGCGGAATTTTGTTTCAAACTAAAACTTTCCATTGTGTTGCTTGTGTAAGTTTGGTGAAATTCTAATATGGAATTTGTAGAACACTTCTATTGGATTCATAAAAGAAATTGAACAAGTATAAACTTCTTGTTGCTTATAATAAAAAAGCTATGGATATAATAATCTGTATCTGTAGAGTAGGGAAGGTGAGTGTAGGCTCACAACCACATGTGACCCATTGTACATCCTCCCGAGAAGTTGTCCTTCCAGGTATATTGGCCATCTTCTTTTCCCATTACTTGAGAATACCGACCTTTCAATGACCACTCCGCTCCTCCAACCTCATATCCCTCCTTGGACTAAACAACTTCCTCTATTCAATACCTCCCTTGCCAAATTCAATAAACATGAATCGCCCAACATACTTATAAAGAAAGCATTTTTGGAAATATTAGAAAAAACACCATATGATGTAGTTCTCTACACAGACGCCTCAAAAACTTCTTTTGGTGTTGGCTGCTCCGTCACAACCAACCACGAACTAATAGGTTCCTATCGGTTGCCCTCAACATGTAGCGTTCACACTGGTGAGTTGTATAGCATCTTCCAAGCTTTAAAGCAAATCTCTTTTCCTGTCAAGCGCGTCGCCATTTGTATTTTCCTCAATTAATTCACTCAATACTATCTTTACTGACCATCCAATGGTTCAAAACATCCATGACATCTATCAAACCCTCTCAGCTCGTGATGTAACAGTCTGTCTTATCTGGCTCCCATCTCACATTGTAATTACTGGCAATGAACACGCTGACCACCATGCTAAAGAATCCTCTTCTTCCATCACCACAACAACGTTCCAGTTACCAGATGACATGAAACTATTATTCAAAAAGTCCGTCAAGGAGTCCTGGGAAAATTTTTGGCACAACAGCGAAACAGCCCTTTACGATATACAACCATTAATCAGCTGTCTCTCCCTCGATTTCTTAACCAGGAGAGAAGCTGCTGTCAATAGACGATTGCGGATCAACCATACCAGATACACACATGGTTACTTGATGTCTTCTGAAAACCTTCCCGTCTGCCGTCACTGCAATAGTGCTTTAACCGTTAAACATATTCTCACAGACTGTCAGGAATACACCATTACATACAAGCGCCTAGACCTAACACCAAACCTGAGAGAGCTTTTAAACTGCACCGCTGAAATCCCAAAGACATTGAAATTCCTCAAATCAACTAACCTCTACCACAAAATATAAACTAGATTGATATTTTACCGAGTATTTTACATATTTTATGTTTTAAGATAGTGTATGTATTTATATATGTCTTTTTGTCTTTTGTATAGTGCCAATGGCCATAGTTGTCGGGGCACTTGAATTCTAATAAAAAAAATTTACATTTTTTGAACAATTTTCCTAATGTGACTTGATCCGTTATCTGTCAACGTCAGTTTTGAAGGTCACGGAATTTTGCCCCCAAAACATTTACGCCGGCTTTCGCTTCTTGTTTGGCTGGTGTATTATGTGGTTAAACGTCAAAGTAATCAAGTGACAAATGGTGAAATGTCGTGTCGTTGTGAATTTTCCGCTCTTGGGATGCTGATCAATACTTTTCTCTTTATTTTTGGTTTCCTGTGATTGGTTTTTCGGTAAAAATAATTAATTCTAATCAAATTTAAGCACGAAACTATGATCTTATCACATAAAACACGAGTTTAAACCGAATTCCGTAAGTAATTCTCTTAGAAGCCATAAATTTAGTATAAAATGACTAGTCGGCGCTTAGCTCTCAAAGCTGATTTACAAGAATGATGTATGCATGTGGTAAAGCTTTCGTCTCATCTTTATTCATGTTGAGAAAATCCTTATACCTACATTTTCCGCGGGAGCTACACCTTATCACGATAATGGTATCAATCACGGTTTATACAAAGTGAACTTCTTTTGTTCACATTGAAATCATTATATTCATGTTGATTTTTCTTTTACCAGGTACATTTTTTAAAATTTCAGCTTAAGGTAAATGTCCATACTTTTGTATCTACTGGTTGATGATCTAAGGGATGAAATGTCAACAATGGAGAGGGAAAAAATGACAACTTCATTACTTATAGAAGTCTATAAAAGTGAAAGTTTATAATATAACCTTGAATATGAAAAAATGTGGATTCAGGTGTGAAAAATCCTTTTTTTCTAATTTTGACATATAAAGTGACACTTTTTAAAACTGATTGAAATTATGAAACTTCTTACTTTTTGTAACTAGTTGCATAAAGTAAAATTGTATGCAATTGGTGACGAAAAATGTATTTCAAAATTAGTGACAAAGAGAATTATTCTATTTATTAAACTGTTATAATACAAGTTAAAAACATAAATTATAAACTAATCAATTATTATAAATATTGATAATACAATTATAACAATTATTCAAATTAATTCCCGACGACATATTTTTTTTCATTGCTCGAACTTGCTGTTATTTGGGAAGCGGCGCACATTGCATTAGATGTTTCACCAAATTTTTATTGCGTTAAAAGTTTTTTATTATTCATGGAATTTCAACATATCCCTCCGCAAAAGAGGTAGATTTCCAACCTCAATGCCTCTTTAATTTTAAAATATCAGCGCCACTGTCTGCTAGGAAAGTGGCAGAGCTTCTTCTGAAGCAGTGGCTAGTATATAGAACAGGATTGGAAAGAACAAGAAATTGTGCAATAACTTTTGGCAGACTGCTTAATGTGTTAATTCCCATAGGATTTCTGGTACATTTTCCATTCGCATATTTTACAAAAAATCTGTTGTGTTTAAGAACCTGGGGACGCAACTTAAAATATTTTCTTAATATTTCAACAAGATTCGTATTTTCAATGTCTCCAGTGGTAATTTCAAATTGCCGTATAATTTTTGTTTTTGATGGTGGGATATCAACACGAAAATGGCTTCCTTCGTCTATAACATTTCCAACTGGAAGAAATATTAATTCTGCTTTTCTGCATGCTCCTGCCATTCCAATTATCATTGCAACCTTATTATTATTTTTTGTCATCAGCTTCCACTAAAAATTTGTCAAAATCTTCTTTAATAAAAACTTTTGACTTTTTAGCACTGTACCCGTCCGCTTGCCTTTTGATATATGCTACCAAATTTGTATATTTTTCAATATCAATATTCCTTTTCAGATTTAGTTCAGACCTTAACATTGAGTAAGGTGTCCATAATGTGGTAACTTTTAGATCTTTCTTACCCTCAAAATATGCAAGTAAAACTTTCTCATTAACATGTTTAATTTTCTTCTCATCACACCACGTAACAAATTTTTCGTATGCCAAATCATAAACTTTGACTTTTTGGGAATTGCTGATAATAGAGCATTACCTGCTGCCTCTTCAATATCGCTTGGTAGCTCTTCAGAACTTGAATCACTCATTTTTTTAAAATAAAACTAAAAATATATCAATCTCGCTAAAAACCTTCCGCCTAGACTGTTTTACAAAATGTCAAACTGACAACTAACATGAAGTAACGCAACAAACTAAATTTATGTTTTCCAAATTTTTATCAACTATATTAAATTTTATTTTTTTATTACTTTCTTCAAAATTAGAAAAAATCTTGTATGCAATACGTTACGAAATGAAATTTTGTGTAACTTGTGAGTTCCACGCGTTACACAAAATTAGGCATTTCGTAACTGATGGTATAAATAGCTATTTTTCCACGGACGTAAAAATATTTCAATCAAATACAGAGTGTCCTGTAAAACGAAATATAACTTTGTCAGCAAACATTCGTTTTCGACAAATTTATAATATGAAAAAAAAACTCGGCTTACGGAGAGTAGAAGCTATTTCATTTCCGCATCCAGAAAAATTCGGGATGATGAAAAAGGGTCTTTTGATGGATATAAAATCTTTCTCGGTGAATCCTCTCAACAATACCGTTTTGAAAAATATTTCTGGTTGTAGCCTTTTCATACAAATACTTTTCCAATATATATATTTTTCGGTACAAGGCCATTTGCCAGATGAATTCCAGGAAATAAATGACGTGAAGCAATTCACTCTGTAAGATGTTATAGAATAATATTCTCCAATATATTCTCAGGTGACAAGTTAGAACAGAAATAATCAAGATTTGAAGTTAATTTTTCTGGAAAACAAAGATATTTGTTGACAGGCGCCAATTATATTTAAAATTCTAAGGAAAATCTGACGGTTTTTTAATTTCACTTGTCCAGTGACTGAAGTAGGAAAATGTTTATTGGATGCTTATTCGAATTTGCCAGGCTCTGAAATCTCGGAAGGGACATTCAAAGTGAAATTCGGAAAATCGGAAAAGTAGATATATTCAGAATTTTTTTCCAGGAGATTTATTGTAGATTCAAGAGGAAATTTACATGAAAATTAGGGCAAGTGAAAATTTAAAAGGCAAAGTGTTGGTCAGAGACTATACCAGTAAAAATACAAAGTACGGCCAAACAGGGCTCGTTAACATAAAGAAAGGTGGGTAGGATATTTCAATCTTAGTGATTGCAATCAAGTTGAGCTTTTAAAAAGAAATGTTTGAAAATAAGTTTGATGAACTGTTGGAGGAGTTATAAAACGTTTATCTGTATCTGTAGAGTAGGGATAGTGAGTGTAGGCTCACAGCACTTAGGCCACATGTGACCCATTGTACATCCTCCTGAGAAGTTGTCCTTCTGGGTCATGGTTCATCCTGTCCTTCCCAGGAAGGTGGACAGGTCACTAGGAGACATCTTCTTTATATCGGCAGGTGTAGACCAAGACTCACTGAACACACACTCTCTTATCGACGATAACTCCGGACACTCGCATAAGACATGCCTAACAGTTTCATCTTCCTGTTCACACATCCTACATAGAGGTGTGTCCACTAGCCCCATAATATGGAGGTGTTTGCTTAGTTGACAGGTAGGTTTTTCCTGGTCATCGCCAAATATTTCTACGACGCCAGCTTCCCAGTGTCGCCCAGGGTGATCCTGGCAAGACTGCATCCTTTGATTCCATCCCATCTCTATGAAACGTTTAGTTGGAATATATATTTTTTAAATTAGTGATTAAAACTTTTTCCTTTTCTTTCGCTAAATTATAATTAAGTAAAGCGAAGATTCTTTTCACTTTCAATGTTTATTTTCAGAATTACTTTTTTGTGATGTTGGTTTTAGAAGAAAAAAAAAGGTAGAACGTGTCGCGGGACACACGGTAGGAACTTTAGTTCCTTTTAAGCAAAAGTTATGTAATACATCTGACGTTATAGATAAAAAATTTGCATATTCTTTGGTGGTTGAGTAGTAAGCACACCAGACTCTCACGCGGTAGATCCAGGTTCGATTCCCCGCGAGGAATTTTTTTTTATTGTTAATTTTATTTTTAAATAATAATTCTGCTTGATATTAATAACGACAACAGGTAGACGTTTGAAATATTTAGCAGAATATTCATTATTATAGATAATGGTACGGTACCCCCCATGAGGGAGTCCGACTGGCAAAATCTACTTATAACAGCATCGTATATTTAAAAAAGGAAACCGTAGCATTATACAAATTGGACATTCGTTTTCCACAAAATTAGTGGAAACATAAAATTGAATTGTTAAATTTTTAATTTGAAGTTATATTACAATTTATAGAAATTTTTATTTTCTAGATTTTTTCCTAAGTGGGTCGTAGAAAAAATATGCTGCTCGACTCGTGTGGATTGTCCATATCGCACTTAAACGATTGAGCACTCAGCCTACGGCGTCGTGCTCCATCTTCGTCCTCGTGCGATATGGCCATCATATCCACACTAGTTGCACAAACTACAATTTCTTTCAAAATATGCCCTTTTACATTTAAAAACTACCTGCCAAATGTCAAATCAATTTATCCATCCATTTTAAAGTTAACGAATTAAAACATTCAAGTTTTCAAAATTTCAACACCCTGTATTTCGAAAAGTAGCTAGACCCCTTAATCGCGCAAAAAAAATTTTGGAAATAATAGTCAAAATTTATCCGAACAAATTCAAGTAGATCACTAGCACTGCGAATACCAGCTTTGCATAGAATTTCAATATAGCATCGGTGGTTCAGTGGTTAGAATGCTCGCATTGCACGCGGGCGGCCCGGGTTCGAATCCGGGCATGAGCATATTTATTATTATGAATCGCTGCTTCGTAAACGAGAGAGAGACTAAGGAGGCACAAGCACGCAAAAGCGAGGCACATAACGAAGCAATGTAACATAACGTAGCGTAACGTAACGCGTAACGGTCAGATCTTTTGCGTCGTGACCCCTGGTCGCTCAAACATAACCTGGCGTAAAGAACTAAAGTTCCAAAAAGCAGTTCTTTTCCATACTCTCCGTGCCAAAAAAAACACAACTTAATCAATAATTTATTCTTGGTTTTTTATTTAAAGGAACCCTCGAGACCGAAATATTATGTTGAAGGAAGTCTATATTTTGAACTTCAACACGCTTATTCGTTAATGTTAACCACCCAGAAACTTTCTCAAACATACACAAAAAATTCCATCAAAATCTGAGCCATTTAGGATGATTTCAGAGTGAACTCACTTGCAATAGGATCCAAATCCTTCCAACATGTCACTCAAAATCAGGTTAAAAAGCTGGAAATTTTTACAGTTGTGATAAATGAAAGTGAGAATATCTCCCTCGGTGTAAATGTAAAATCGACCTCAGTTACATATTGTTTTAGTTTGAAATTGCCTTTCGTTTTTGGAAATATAATTCCTTGATTATGGTGATATTTGAGTTCCCAGCTAACAATTCGAACGAAAGAAATACTTTTCCTCGTATTTTTCCAATTTTATCAAACCGAAAACATCAGCATTCGGTGGTGGTTGTCGGAAACTGTCAGTTTCTTTTTGATAGTTGCCAGGGGAATGTCGTTGTATGAAGAAGTCTGAAATAACGATATTTGAAATTCAAAAAATATGTTTTAGCTGCTAAACGGTTGCCCAGCACGTTTTTCAATATACAGTCATACCATTTACACAAGTACGACAAGGAAAATATGAGCAAAACTACTTGAAAGAGAGAGTAGAATAATTGTGGGTAATTAGCGATGTGCGTATTTAGTTCCAGAGGCTAAAAGAATGTTCATCGCCCCCCTATTTTACACAAAATATCATTTGTACAAATTAATCTGCGCTTCTGTCAACAGCGGTTAAAATAGGGGGCGATGAACATTCTTCCAGCCTCTGGAACTAAATTCACCATCGCTAACAGCCCACAATTATTCTTCTCTCATTCAGATCTCATCTTATATCACGAGAGTGAGTCTCCCTTATCCCTAGTAAAATTTCAAATCCCACAACCAAAGATTCCACCAATAGCGAGATACCTAGAAAATCTATCTATCACATAATTTGAAATTTCAAGTTTAAAAATATTGACCTTGATCAATATCTGCATCAAACTAATGAAAATTGACTTCACACCAATTACGTTGAAAACACAACATGGCTCAACAAACAAAATGTTTTTTTTATTTTCATACCTCGATTTTTAAATTCAAAGCTTTCGGGTGGTTTTTTTCAGTCGAATTTTGGTTTTTATTCAACATTAAATCCATTTTCAAAACAAACATTCCACGCCAGGTGTTTCAATGGCAAAGGTATTTTTATTAGTTTATAAATAAAAAAGTAGCGAGATTGCGGGTAAAAACAAAAATTCAGCTTATTTATTTTGCTAAACAAAATACACAATGATGAATTAACTCACTTTCAGTAGCTTTTTCGAGAAAATTAATAAACGAAAAACGATAATTATGCCGGAAAACCACCGCTAGAAATAGTTATTATGCCGGAATTACAAAAGAAAAAAGTTAACTATTTTCAAACAAAGAATTGGTACTTGAAACTGCAACGATTTGTCGAGAGTTACGGATACATTTCCTAATCCTCCGAAGGACGTATGTGGGCTCAATTTTCAGAACCTACCTATTTGCACCAATACACTAATTATGATTTAGTACCCAATTTACCTCTGCTACTAAAAATGCTAGAAAATCTTATTCTTTATACTGACTGAAATTCAATTCCACTTCCAGGTTCAAGGTAAAGTGTGTCCAAAATGAATTGCAGAAGGAGCCGTCCCTTCGCCAGCACCACCTCAGCCTCCTGGGCTTATTGTGGATACTCCTAGTTTTCTGACTACAGCTTATTCAGCCAATCCGTTTCCTGTATTAGCTCATACAGGCTCTTTGCTGGTTAGTCTACCATACAGTTTCTGCCTCCTGTGGTCCAGCGTCTCACAGCTGCAGTATATGCAGAGCTGTTTCGGTATCCTTTTTGCATCTTCTGCATGTAAGATCTCCGTTATACAGCCCTATTTTGTTCAGGTGCTCCTTTGTGGGAGAGTATCCCGTAAGTAGCCCCGTTATGGTGCGTAGTTTGTTCCTGCTCATGGAGAGCAGTTCTTTCGCTACTATTTCAGATGGTTCTTTTATGAATTTATTCCCATGTATTAGTCTGGGTGTATTCTTTCACTGTTTATTGTGTTGTTCTTTCACCCACCCTTTTAACCACTACCTAGTTGAGCATCTGGGAATGCCCACATCTGGCTCGGGTCCTGCTCTTGCGAGTTCGTCAGCTTTTTCATTGCCAGCGATTCCTTTGTGACCTGGGACCAACTCCAGTGTTACACTGTTCCGAGTCGCCAGTCTTTCAAGTTCTTAATTGCAGAAGTTAAGACTGGTGTTCGTCGTCCTTGTCGACTTCTTCCTGAACAAGCTTTACAAGCGTGGATAAAACATCCTTACAAACAGACATCTATGATTGCAGTAAGGAAAGAAATATCAATGTTAAAAGCTTCCCTTTTCTTTCCCAATTGATGGGGTATTTGACCTGAATCAGTAAATTGAAGTTTATAAAAAAGTATCTAAGAGGATAAGTAACAAAATTGGTTTCGCGAAAGGATACGATCAATATTGGAAATGAAACAATCCTGTGCGGTGTAATCGAAGAGAAAAGCATTTATTCGGCTAGACACTGCTACAATATTATAAGCAGCAAGTTTTATTTTGTGTTAATGAGACTGGTAGTAACCACTGCACCAAATTATAATGCAGTCTTTGCATTCACTTACTTTAGTAATACAAATATAATGCACCCGAAAGCTTTGATAACTTAATGGTATTTTCCGTTGCATGCAAGTATTTGTGAACGTAAACAGTGATGTAGTAGAGAACTTTTTTTAGAAAAAATAAATTAATAACCGTAACATGGATGTTTTCCTGAGATATTTCATGCGGTGAAATGCAAATTGAATTTTTAAATTTAAAAAGAAAGAAATGTACTTGGGAATGGAATTTATTCAAATTTAAAAAATGAGCATTGGAAGAAGAAGTTTTGATGTTTCAATTGGAAAAATTTTAACGAACGATTTTAATGAAGACGGAATTAATGAAAAAATCGAAAAAATGGTGGATCTTTCTTATGATTAGGAAAACATCCTAATCTACGATTTACAAAGAAATTCATACATATTTTGGAAATGCATCAAATTGAGGCCGGAATAATTCTCAAATTTTCAACAAAACAGTTTCTCGAAGGTCGTTTCGCGGCTGTTTTACAAACTATTAATTTCAGTTAAAGAGGATATCCTTGGAGACATAGTAGGGTGTAGTTCGCTCATTGTTAGACATTTTAACCAACAATATTGGACCCAAGAGAACATGGTTACTTTATGCATGCAAATCGCAAGTCGTATTTGCGATAATTAGCAAATGTTTTATGTACATCATTCCAGAAGAGTGAAAAAAAGTTTTATGTACAAATTTGCATATTATTCGCGGAGAAAAATGATTGAATTAAAAGCTCATGTGAAGCAATAAAATGGGAATATACAGGATATCCCACGAGTTTAAACTATCTATATATGGCAGGATGCTTATAGTAAAATCATGAAAATTTCTACGCTTGGGTTTTCGGATACGATCTTTTTAACTAAAATATTTTCAAAGATGGCAGACTTCCGGTTCTATCGAAAGTCGACAGTAACTTTGTTATTTTCAATGAAACTATGACTCGCAAACTTATGTTCTCGATTAGATCTCGGGAAAGCGGAAAAATCGTTTTTGGGATTAAATAAAATGTTATCTAATCAATCTTTAAATAAAGGATAGTTTCGACAAATCGCTCACCGTCAAGTAGTTCTTGTACTAACAAGCAGTTGACCTTTAGCTCGGGAAGTAAAACATTTCAAGTTACATGAAAGCTTCTCTATTATAGAGCGATTTGCCACATAAATTATTCGGACTCTATTACGCTGAATGTGATAAGTTTCGAATAAAGTACGCGAATAGTTTTAACCTGAAACTTTTTCAATTCCGGTGGAGTCGGGAGTTTGTCAGATTAAACTCAATTAGTTCACGAAGTGAAACGAAAGTTGCCACGTTGGTATGGTCAATTTTTTACATGTTATATAAGTTGAAAGCTTCGGTATAAACTTTTAGAAAAAGTGCCACTATGGAGCGTTGAAGTGGCAACCTCTAAAAACCATCTCAGCTGGATATACTTATACAGGGTGTCACACGAGGTTTTGGCCAGTATACAGGGTGATTCATTAGGAATGTCCAATTTCTGAACTGTAGATTCTAGACCTCAAAATATGATGATTCTGCTCAAC
>CAJUYG010000063.1:701481-771260 GCA_910591675.1 Galerucella calmariensis | reverse complement strand
GTTGAGCAGAATCATCATATTTTGAGGTCTAGAATCTACAGTTCAGAGATTGGACATTCTTAATGAATCACCCTATATATCTCGAGAACTATTTGAACTACAATATTGAAATAGGTATCGCCGAATTAGTATAAGAGAGTCCTTTAGAGCAGTGGAACAATATACAGATTGTCTCATTAACATTTCTAAAAATGATACCACGTGACACGAAATGTGTAATTGTAGCAAGGTAGCTAATTGCTTAAAATGTGTAATACTACCTACGGTTTATAACTGTCAAATTTCAATATTGCAGTTCAAATAGTTTTCGAGATATATTTATACTGGCCAAAACATCGTGGTCATCCTGTATATTCAGATTCGACTTTCTGAACCCGGAAAATTTGAACAGCAAATTGCAAACTTTATTGAAGTAATTTGAATACAATAAATAACACTTTATTTAGAATAGTTTTAACAATAACGTGAACAATTTAAAGTTATGGCCGCCAAACGAAAATTGGAATTTGGACTTTTTGGAGAAATACCCTGGAAATATCGAATTATCAAACAAGTCAATGCCTCTGATTTCTCGTGAGTATTAGTATGAGATGAATTTTTTCAGATCTCATATTTTTATAGAAGCAATAAATTGTCCGCATATATGGCTTACTGGTGCGGTTGGTTGTTTTATTTTTCCAAGACGCTCCCAACAATAAATCTGGGAAAAAAAAAGGGAAAAATTTTCCTTTTTTCCCATCTACAAAAGTAATAACCCAGTTGGATATCGTCCTAACATTGAATAAATTATATAAAGACTATACAGCGTGTCCCAAGAAGTTTGTGATATTTCACTGAGGAGAATGTTTGATAAAAAGTTCTAGATAGCCTGTATACTACTTTGGCAAGTTAATCTGAAGCCGTGAAAGGAATGCAGTCGAAAAAATTCGATATTGCCACGTTTAACTATGAAAAAGCTAAAGTGCTAAGTATGTAATGATAATAATTAGAAAAGGGGCTTTTTATTATTAACAATATGATTTAACATTAATTCTTTCCTTGGATTTTTTCCATTAACAATATCTTTCAATTTATGAATATTAAAAGATGAACACTTCTCCAAATAAGCTTCAAGCTCTGGCAGCGTTGTACGACACCCATGATTACCACACCCTCCGAATTAAATAATAATTGGTAATTTTTATCGAAAGCTGACTTCTTATTGGCAAGCGCGTGAGTGTGATCTTCCATCTCACTTCGTCAATTGAATGATTTTTAATCCGTAAAATAGGTACCGTATGCCATTTGTACGTTTATGACAGATATGCGCCATGATTCCTCACCTTTTACCGATGCCCCGTAGCTTCAGATAAACCTGCCAAACTATAGGAGTTCAGGGGATTAAACTCATCAGTTGGCACATTTGTTTTGACAAAGATATATCTATCTCCATTTAAAGATATTATAAAAAATCAACCGTTCAGCTACTAGCTCTTAGATGACAGGCAGTGAACGGGTGTTTGCCGTCTTCACCACGGCACAGAATATCACAATTGTACCACCTCTTCCACATATTGTGTTCTCCAGCTTCCCATCACATCCTATACTTGTTTCTTCCTCAACACTCTCTAACAGTACAAATTGAATTTTCAAGTGACCACCGTTCTTACATCGTATCGTATATACAAACTCAACTTAATATATTTCTTCTCAAATAAAGCAAATAATTTCCAAATTCCCTGCTTGAAATTTATAGAGCACCCGCCAGTGATTTAACGCCTACTTATCGTTAGAAGTGGCTTGCTCTTGCCCACTCAATGTTTGGCTGCGCTTTATCTCATTTGACCCAAAAGTTTGTTCTCTTTTTGTATCACGTTGTTCTATATTCATTCACGTCACTCTCATTCTTAATTCAATGAAGAAAATAAGTGGAATGTAAAATTAGAAAATGGAAAGTCGACTGGTCGTATGATCTTCAGTAGAGCGTTTCTAAGTGACGCCGTGTTGTCTTAAGCAGCTGATTAAGGATAACCTTACAAATAAGCTAGATTTTGATGCTTAACATAACATGGATCAAATTTAGCGATAATAACTTTAGTTTTTGACATCATAAAGTTTGACACTGGGAAATAATTGGAATTGAACTAATCAATTTTATAGCAAACATGTTAAAACAATTCGTGATATAGTTGGTTAACTTTTAGGGTAATTATTTGTTGTTGAATTTAGTTAGTTTGTTACCCGAGCAATTTATTGATAACCACAATCGTTCTTGCAAAATTTCAAGCGCGAAATATTATTTTCTATTCAGACACTCTAGTCAATATCCATTTTCTTTTGTTTTTTTTACTTCATCTCCAAATTCCAATTGAGCACCTTCTTTTCAAAAGTCGATTCAAAAAACTAATTAACTTCCTATCAAACTGGACGTTCTACAAAAGTAGAATGCTTGAAAACAGAGCATCAAGATTAATTTAAAATTCAACAATGATCTGATTTCTTGAAAAGTAATTAGTCCGGTCAATTGATCGGAATTAAACCGTTTAATCCGGCAATGTCTACAATATATTTCGGCAATTATTACTGAAGAATGTTCCTCTACCAAAATTAATTACCAACAATGCATTTGGTAGGCAGTTAATAACACCGCTGAAACCTTCCCGGCTTTTAATTTCTATCCGGCGTTTTCTGATAACAATTTCATCCACGTATGATTACGTTTCGAATTAAAATAAGTTATTTAATTATCTCGCGTAATATGGAGAGTGGTTGCCAGAAATTTTACGTCAACCGGGCTAAGAAAATTGTTCATTCATCTTGAGTTTCTCATTTGGTTCGATTTGGTTCGAGCTCAAACATAGGCGTAACTGAGCTATAATAAAACGGGGATTCTAAAAACTGTTTACCAATGGAAAAAATGGGATAAAAAGTTGATAGTCCAAGATCCCAGAGCGATAAGACATAACTTATTTCCAAATAGATGAGATGTTAGGTTCCCAGTAGCATCTCGTGTGCTTTGAATACCTGTGTGTTTGTGAGCTAGCCTAAGGGAGTCTGGGCAGGTATCAGGTGAGAAAGATAACTTAAAATTAGAGTTTCACTTCTCTTAAATTTGTATGTCTGATTTTTATACAGTGTGGAAACCACTTATGGAATAAAATTATTTATGTCATTATTTTAGAAAATCATAAAAAATGCCGAGACACGTCAACTTTTGAATTGAGTTGTGCGTTATGTAAACATAAATGTAAATGTACAGGGTGATTCATGCTAGTATGCCATAGTCAGTGTTGTTTTTTTTAATGAAACACCCTGTATATTTGCATATTATTGAAATCCTCTTAATGAACCGATTCCAACAAACTAAATAATGTGTGGTCAATTATGAATTATACAGGGTGAAAAACTATCTTCGTATTCTTCAAAAAATTTTGCGTATATTTAATAATGCAAGTTTTAGTCTGACTATTCAAATAAGAGGTAGGGGAGAGTGGGAACTTAGTTATGAAAAAACTACCATTCTACTTAACCGATCTTTGTGAATTTTGTTTGGATGAAAAGAGCTTTTTTCCACCATTGCAATGGTTATATTCTCAATTCCACTTAATAAGTGACGTGTCCGTTAGAGGGCGTTATTTAAAGTTTTTCAGAAATATAGTTCTCCTTGGAAAATATTAAATGGAAGCATACATTTTTAACTCAGGATCATAAAAGTAGACAAAATAAGCAACATAATGTCGAAAACCGCACGTCGATATCTTTTTCCTATCCCGAAATATCTTAAGAAACGCGTAAATATTGGGAATTTCTTGTCAACCTTCAATTAGACTAGTTTTCCTTAACGGAGAAAAACAAATTAAGTCCTGTTAGAAAGGTTTTACATTGGCCTATCTGCAGTAAAAGTACAAACAATGGAAATTAATTTTATTTTGGTGTGATCGTAGAAAAAATCTTGTATTTCGAGCAGAAAGTCCTTTGGTAGTCACGACAGATTACCCGGCAATTTTCTGTCTCGACTGCCAAAGTACTACTTTCTGCTCTTAATACACAAATAGCTATTCTTCTACCCCTAAGTTTTGGTCTTTTCTTGGATCTTAGTAAAATTTTTCATTCCTTTCACATCTCTTACAACGGATATTAAATATTTAAGTTAAAACTTCTGTCTTTTTCTTTTTTGTATCTTCATACGTTACGTACACTACTTGTAACTTTAATTCACAGTAGCATCTCTCGAACACTCACAGCTTGTATATTTCTCCCTTTTTTTTTAAAGTTCCTGCTTTCACTTCACATAATTGGATTGGAATTACATCGCAAGTTTTTATTTTCTACTGCTAAGTTCAGTAGAAGAATTTTGTTACTTTTATTGAATTTTTCAACCTACAGACTTTCTTGGAGTAGTGTTGAAAATTTATACATTGGCTGATTGTATTTTTGAAAAAAAAAATAACTAAGTTTTCATTAAAAGAAAGGGAGGGCTATAATTTGGGTTTTCTAACCGCACAAAATACATTAAAACCCCATATATTGCACCTGATATCCGTTTCAGTAATGCGAAAAGTGCGTGTGGAACGTACCATGCCTTTTTTGTGGATTTAGATTCATCTCATCATATTCTATTCAAAAAATCGTTAGCTCCTTGACGTTTAACTGTTAAAAATTCAATTCTTCCAATATACAGTGTGATGCACTTAAGATCGCAACACCCACGTATAGCTTTCAATTGACATTTGATGATTTGGTGCTTTAAATGGGTCGACAAAGGTATTTAACTTATTAACACTCGATATATGTCAGTAGCGTATGTTTTTTTATTCGGTTATTAAAAGTAGGTCTATTTCTGAGGAAATATTGTAATCACTATTTTAAAAACATGGATTTTTAAAGTCCCTTAAAGACTTACTTAAGCTACTGACTCTAACCCAATACTCATTAGGGTAACCACTAAACTAATTGTCTTCTACTGACAACCAAAATTTGTTCAAAAAACGTCAATACAGTTGTCAGAACCAAACATGAGCCCCAGAAAATATGCGAACTAAAATAAGGTCATCGCAAGCAGCCATACAAGAGTTAATGTTAACGATTGTCCATTAGTAATTGTTAAATATAATCGAAATAATTTGACCGCGTGATTTCATCAACATACATCATTTTATTCTTTCTGTATCAGTGTTGTCAATGCGAGGATGATTATCCGATTTTTAGACAATTTCACTAATTTAGATCCAATAGTTTTTCGAATATTTTGTAGAAGGGATATATGAAATGGCTATTGTTTTTGGGGATTTTCCATATTGACTTTATTTAGATAACCAATGTGTCCTTTTGGTAATTTTGACTAATTCTGATAATTTGAATAGTAAGTTCGGGTAATTTTCATTTTTGCATCGGCAACACTGGACTATAACCAGCTCATATTTTGTTGCTCTCCATAGAAACTTGACCCTTCTTTTTCATGACATTAATACAGTCATGTAATTTGAAAATATTTTTGGTCCAATATAAATTTTTTATATTAATATTTAGAGTTACATTTTTAGCAAGTTTGACTTTGTTTACATATCTCAGTTAACAGTTGACATTTATGGTATCGATATTTGGTTATCGATTCAAAATATCGAATTGTTACTACAAAAATACAACTACAGCGACATGAACACGCCCACCAGGGCTCACGTTTGCTTCTGCCAACTGTATATTGTATACAGGGACGTCCTCAAAAATCAAGAATATAATTCTTAGCGACGTTGTTAATTAACAGCTATATAGTCAAAAGCGTTCTTATCGTGCGGGTTCAAAGGTCACTAACCATATGTATCAAATCAGAAGACACAGAGGTTACCAAAATGTGAGATTACAAATATACACGGAGAAAATAATGATGGTTGATGTTTCCTGCACAATGGTTGACGAATTTCCACTAACAATGATCTAGTTTTCTTTTATACGGCTTTTTATCAGTAACGATATCAGTTACTTGAAAAACTCGGAAAATTTGAATTGTGATCGTTTTCTTCGACTTTATTAGACTCTATAAATGCGGCTTCATTTATATTTTCAATAAGTGTCTTATTCTGACCGAAGTTTCTATTGATCTGAAGTTTCTTAATCTTCTTTTGAGCTGGATTTTCTTAATCATCAGAACAGTTATCCTGGTAAAGAAATATTACATGAGATATGTGGGACAATGATGTAATAATTTTACGATCATTTCGAAAACTATAAGATTGCTGTTGTTTACCAAAAATGTATCCGATTTTTTGTCCTAAAGCGAAAGGCTTACAAAATTAATCATAATTTTGAAAATGAGAAACCAGAAAAATATTTTAATGTTATTTTTACATACAGAGTGCGGCATTAGTGCGAGGAAGTTAAATATTTCCACCGCCAAACTAATAAAATTTCTCCTAATATTTGTTTCAAATAATGTGTGGCCGAAATTTTCACACATTCTCGAAATAATTTATCAGATTTAGTACCATTTTTTTTGCTTGAGGATGCCAAATTCCAGAAAATTACTTCTTATTTTTCATGTATTGTCATTTAAATAAAAACTTTGCTGGTGAAAGATTTTTTAGAATCGTTGAAAACTAAATACATATCCTTTTTTCTCCCGTCGAAATTGCATAAGTCTGTCTTATCCAACTTAGGATTTTATTTGGAAGTTATGATTAAACGCAATAAAAGAAAACAAAAACGGTGCGTATGTCTTTGTTGAATCGTTGAACCCGCATGATAAGACTGCATTTGACTATACCTGGGTATTGCGCTCTTATGAGGGTCAAACTGTAATTGCTTTATGCGACGAGTCGCCACTGACTCTTCCGCTCCTGGATTCCCTGTATGTGAGTTTATAGGGGATGACATGACCTTTATTTTCGCATACATATACTAGTTGATTCATGGAGCTTTGCATAAATTTTCTAAAATAATTTTCTATCAACTCTACCTAAAAGATAAGGTAACTTTTCCGCTTAAATACTAATTTCTATGCATCCCTATAACTCAAATTAGTTGGAAAACTTGTGTGTATAAACGTACGACCCTTGGCGTGTGTGGAAATTGTCCGATACCGGTTCCATCACCACCTCTATTTCAATTGGAACTAAAGTAATCAGTACAGAACAACATGGATTGCCTTTAACGTTTTTCCAGTGATTTAACATACAACATTATAAAATAGTTACTTAAGCTTGTCTTATTGAAGCTGTATAATGTTGTATAATAAATATTGTATAGCATTCAATTGCGTTGCATTATAAAACACTTTTTAGTTGTATAGTGCCTAAATATTCTTCGTTATAAAACAGTTATCTTATTTCGTTCCATTTTACATTATAATATTGTTTAAGGCATTTCTTTGTGATAAAATTGTTGTTTTATAAATCGCCATGTTTAAATAAGCAATTCTTGTACCACTATCGCCACCTATGAACAATTGAGTTGGAAACATGAAACTATATTGAAAAATGTGACTTTATCATTATTTAGAGAAATATATTGTCAAAGAATATCCATATGAAGTGATAAACTAATAAAATCATAAAAAAAGTATTTTAGGATATTCTATTTTATTATTTTTTTAAGTATCTACTTGAAACTTAACCAGAATTGAAGAGCTTCATTCTCCCGCCAAATATATGCCTATAATATATCAGTAAAATTTGCGGCGCATCAAAATTTGTGCTATTAAACCATCCAAATGAAATTATAATTTTCACTATCAATGTCCGCCCAAGCGGCTCAAGTCGTTTTGATAAGTCTCCATTTCTACAAATGGAATGTATGATGCACGTTCAAGTTGAAATATAATTTGGTTTTGATATTCTTCACTAAAAAATGAAAAGCTCTTATAAACTGCTAGATGACAAAATGTTTCCATTGTGCGCGAAATAACAGCACTATAAAAAAATATATTGCATTATACAACCATTTTGTGAGACCTTCATAGTGCCGCTTCAATCCCATTTTATAGATGTGACTACATGACTCACTATTAAATCATTTTATAGTAGCTGTATAAATGATTATAAAACAGTCATATAAGAGTTGTATAAATGTGTATTAAAAAGTCATATAAGAGTTGTATAAACTTTTAATAGAACTGTTATACAACCGAACAGTTGTATAGAAATAGACCCTTTTTAGTTGTATAAGGATCATTCATATGTTTTGTAGACTGTTATAAGAATTTTATTATCCTATAAGACATATCTTGTAGCTATTTATACAAACATTATAGAATTTAAATTGCTACTTGGGTAACCGGTCTAATTACAAACCAGAATGGTTGGTTATATCGTGCAGATATCCCAACCCCGTCTAGCAGTGTAATTCACTTTAATAAGTGATTTTCCAAAACTGTAAGGCGTTAGAGTGAACATCTAATATTTTCAAGATAACTCCAAATAGATGAGCCTCCTAATTGGGAATTCTCTTTCGAGTAACTCTTAAGTATCCTCTTTAAAAGCTAAGATACAACTTTTCAAACATTCCTTAACATAAAGTGTCATTTTATTGTCACAGAAATATTCTTAAAAGAACTTTGTAATGTGGGCGTGTTAAAAATCACCCATTACACTGAATGGTACTCTTCTTCATTTTTAAAATAATGAAAGTCAACAGAAAAGAAAATGCGATATTTTTTACAGACATGTTATGCATGAGTGAATTTCATCCGACGTCAAGAAAATCGACAAAGAAAGTTGTCATGTTGTGGATAAGCAGAAACTTGGTGTATTTGAGACGCCAAAAAAAGCGACGAAAAAAAATCCTCTCGAATAAAATAAGATGGATGTGACAAAGTGGCTCGACGTCTATAAGTTCACATATTTCACTTCGATGGCAAAAGAGTAACCCCAATTAAGAGATATCCGCTATGAAAACTATGGAAGAAAATACAACAACAAATTAGGATGTTGTTCAATACCGTTTCGTCTTTAAACATTTTCAAATCTTCATCCCAAGTTAATCGAGACCCATCATTTACCCATCAAGCTTTTATAATTTCTGCTCTTATTTTTGAGTTGAATGTAATCTTATAGGGTATCCGCCAAAATAAACAGTACCGAAACAGATAGTGCTGTGGAGTTGTTTATGTAATATGGATTTGACTTGTCATTAGTTGATATATTAATAGTACGCTGCAGTTAAATTGGATTTAAAAATGGTTCTAACAACGGTAGAAAAAGTTTTTTTGGTAGAGCATTATTTTCGTTCATACGGAAAAGGTCGATGATAATCAGAATCCACTTACTGTCAACCAAGAGCGTTATAGAGAGAAAATTATTATACCTTTTGTGAGAGATCTAAATAACTTTTGCCGTGCACGAAATCTACAGTTTCGCACACAATGGTTCCAACAAGAGGGTGCAACGAGCCATACAGATGTGCGCACCTTAGACTTACTCCGTCAGCATTTCGATAATAGAATAATTTCTCGGGGAACAGACTTCGAATATCCTTCTCATTCACCTGATCTGACGCCACCGGACGCATACATTTGGGGCATAATGAAGGACAAAATATTTCACTCGGAAAATCCGCCGGCGAATATCAACCACTTTTCATAAATATGTTTATTGACTTACAAAATTAATTTTCATTTTTATTTTCGGTACTGTTTATTTTGGCGGATACTGTACAATAAACAACACAACACAACATCAACACAATTTAATTCCAACAGCTTGAAAAAAATTACAACTTGGCAACGATGTAAAACATGTCATGTTTTGTTATTGCAAACTTATCGTAAAAACATTTTTTTATTGAATTATTTTGGCGTCCAACATGGGGCATGGGACAATGGAGTCCTGGGTAAGTGACACGGGAGATCCGTATACGGTAACAAGCTTGTTAAAAATTGAAGAAAGTGGATACCTTCATCTTAGGGCTAAATGCGAGACGATGTTCATAATATCTTCTGTATGTTCCTTGTGGTATATTATTCCTGGAACGTGCACTTCACTGGATTTCCATTTCTAGTAGACTATCATATCGTTGGAATGTCATAAAATGAAGTGTTTCATTTCACATTTTGCCACAGATATGATCTACTATGAATGGACCTTAATAAAAATTTGATAACAAAATTTTGCAGTCTTAAACTTTAAAATAATTTTTTGATTGTCTAGTTGTCAAATTTTTTCTATTGTGTCAGTTAGGGATAAAAAATTAATTTTTACTTATTTTTTCTTGACAACGGTAGCTGGAACGCTACCGAAACGTTGAAATAAAGAATTCAAAAATATTGTGGTTTAATTTCCCAAGAAATTAAAAAAAAGAATGATGTTCATAATGTTCTCTGCGATGAATCTGATTAGGTATATTGTGTCCAAGGTCCAATACCAGCAAGTTGACTGTCAAAGTAGAGGGTTTTGATTATCTTTTGTTGGAACATTCCTCACATTTTTATTGGTTATTTATTATATGTTTTTGTCCATTGAGATCCTCGTTAATTGAGGTTATTTTTATGAATTTCTTACCATCTATTGTATCAAGTTTTTCTCTCGTGTAAATTATCTTGTGTTGACGTTTTTAACACAAATATTTTTACTTTTCTACAACTCTTTGTCGCTGCATCACAATAATGTTTGCGGTCTTTAAAAGCTGATAAACATGATGAGCTCGTCCCATTTCATACTGGGTATTTTTCATTTTTGTAAACTGAGAGACGCAGATCATTGTTGCGAACCGAAGTGTGTGAAATTCTAATAAGCGCGACATGAAGCCTTTGTTTTGCAGTTTACTGAAATTGCAGCTTATCTTGCGAGAAGTTTTCTCAGCAATTTGTCTTTGTACTGGAGAAGGGTGTCGTTCAAGTATGTATGTTAATTTAAAAGCCCAAGTTTGAAACACAATACTTTATTCTTTATAATAGAGACAGAGATTTTTAAAGATTGAATCATTTTCATTCTCAAAGAATACGAATATCTTCAAGATACACCGTCAATATACAAAAAAAAAAAACAGAGAAAATACATTTCCATTAGTGTAGACAAAAAAATTATCTTTCGTCTGCTATGTGTGATTTATACTGGAAAAGGAAACTCGAAATGGAGAAAAGTTCATTTGTCTCAATTATGTAAATTTTCACGTCTGTTTTCTCTCTCTCTCTCTCTTATGTACGTGAGATTGCTGGAATTTCATGGGATTTAGTGCAAGTATTTCAAACCGTTAAAAGGTAGAATGACTTTGGAGAGATTTCACATGTGGAACCGATTCAACGCAATTCAATTTAATACTTAAGAGCTTTCAAAACTTCTCTTTCAGTGTAATCGTATATGGGGATTGTACTCGCGTATTACAATAATAGACCCATTAATATTAATTTTATCATTGCTAATTTTAGGGGTTTTAGGTATTCAAATGATATAATAATACGGTCTTTAAAACAATGACACATTGTAGCCATTGTAACGATAGAATTTCGTTTTTTTTTCCTTTTCAAACCCTTTTTCTACGCCTTTGTCTATAAAACGAATATCGCTAAAAACCCTTTTCTACGTTCCGCCGTTCTAAAAAAAATGTAAAAGTGAAAACAAAATTTTTTTCAAATTGCACACGTCCCTACCCTTTGTTCTAAGATTTTATGGCCTTTTCTGTTGTTGTTTCTATGCCGCTTTTCTGTTTGATGTGGGACACGTGTTCATTTCAACCAATTTTAAAGAATTTGTCCGTTAATTATTTGCCACGCCTCCAGTTTAGAATTCAGCAAATCAGGGATGTTTATAACCGGAAATTTTCTTTTCTAGAGCTATGTTTAGAGGAGTCTTCTATTAAATGTCCAGCAGAGGAGATGTGTTAATAGTCTTCTATTAACTGTGTAGCGGAGAAGATGTGTTGAAAATGTCTCCCACTACACCATATTTGAGCAAAATTTTGACAAAATATCCTAGAATGTTCAGAAAAATATCATTTCACATCAGACTCTTATATTATACTTCTCCAAGTACAGTATTATTGCTTATTTCTTCACACAGAGTATTCGTCCTTTTTCAGTCTGATAAACACATCAACTATATAACCTGAAGTCTGGCTGAAATTTACGAAAACGTGCAAATACTCAAAATAACATTTTATGGACCAAATACAAAAAAAAGGACAGACTAGGAATGCCGAAGGGTAGAAAAATAAAGCTAAAATCTTTCCCACAAAAAAGCGTTGCTTTCAAAGGAAACTGACCATCACTAGAACGTTTATTTTCGTATATATATTTTAAGGATGGAATAACAATATTGGAAGTGGCTTCCACTCAGACTCCTTAAAGAATTTTCCCGAGAAAATATTACACTCATTTCCCGATATCTTTCTTACTGAAATATTATTTGCAACACCCTCTATTGATGTGAACATACGAGGATGTATTGATATCTAGTTAGCATAGACCAGTTCCATGCATAAACAAAATATTGCGTTACCATAGCAACGAGCAATAACTCATTAGAAGTGTCAGTATTAAGTTGGAAGTCAAAAAAGTAAACCAGAGTTACGCAATAAATTAAAAGAAAAAAGATGTCCACCGAAATTGTGAAAATCGGAAACTTGGGGCATGGAGCCATTATCAAGTAACTGTATTTAAAAGGGTTAAGAGGTGAGCAGATTTACAAAGATATGCTTAATACCCTTGGTGATCAATGGCCTTCGTCCTCTCCAAGACCTAAGAAGTTTCGTGTCCAAAAATCTGCTGGAAAAGTTTTTGCTTCAGTTTTTTGGGATTGCCATGGAGTAATCATGATTGATTTTTTGGATAAGGGTAGAACAATAACCGGAGATTACTATTCGACCACCCTACGGGAAAAAGAAAAGACGCGGAAAGCTATCCCAAGTTGTTTTGTTTTTGCAGGACAACGCCCCTGCACACAAATCCCATGTTGCCATGCAAAAAACTCGTGATTTAGGGTTTGAATTACTAGAACACCCCCCTTATTCACCAGATTTGGCTCCGTCCGACTATCATCTCTTTCTTCAACTGAAAAAAAGTTTAAAAGGTCGTAAATTTTCTTCCAAGGTAATAAAAGCTGCGGAGGTCTGGTTTGCAGAGCAAGAAGAAACATTTTTTTTGAAAGGTCTAGAGACGTTGCAGGGTCGCTGTAATAAAGGTATCCAATCAAGAAGAGAATATGTTGAGTAATATTATGTTTTGACATTGAAATTATGATTGGTTCTATAGTAGGCTAGAAAATGTTCAATATATACATATGTATCTCGAAAAGCTTCAAAGAACTTCCAAATAAAGTTTCATTTAAACTATACATATGATAAATATATTCTTAATATTCTAATTTTGTGTTAACCTACAAAATCTGAACACGTTACGCTACTGATTTTACAATATGGATCTGGTTTTGACAACAAGCTCGTACATACGACTGCAAACTTCAAGTGGGTTCTTCTTACGTGAAACGGAGTCTATTAATGTTATATTTTGGATCACTCTCTTTTCTTTTTTCATTTTATACGCTGCATTTCAAATGCATTTTTCTCTTTAAAATAACAACATTAAATTCACCGTGTAAGAATCTAGACACAGGTGCTTTCGTTCGCTTAGAACTCCACATAAATCTTACGGAATAAATGGCAACGATGCCTTTTCCAGTTCGAACTCAATTCCCAATGTAGTAATATATTTTGGCCTTAAAGCATTCAATTGAGTTTTTGGAACCTTGATTTTTTTTCCGTGAGGATCCTTTTCGATAAGGTTTCTATCTATTGTACGAAATAAGGTGTAAAATAGTGTAATGTTTTTCTTATATATTTGAACTGTTTTTATCGTGGGATAAAATTATACTCTCACTTTGGCTAATTACTATTGATTTATTGAAGAAACTCTCACACACTATAATAAACTTAATTTATATACACACTTCTTAATGTCTACTAATTCATCCACACTCGGCATAATAATTGTCCTAATTTATCTTCAACACTATTTATATTTACTATCTGTTCACTCACTGTATACTGAAACTGTTTACCGATTCACTGTATACTGAATAACTCTTCGACTCACTCAAAATTCCGCGTATATATAGCCCTCCGCAACTCTAGAACTTTCTTGAATTCACCGCCTTCTATGCTTCGAAGACAGTCTGGAATATCACCTGTTAAAAAACCTTTCTAGAAAGGTCGCATTCGCCAAAATTCATAGTTTGCGACAGGACCGGCTTCTGAGTCACTGAGTTCGTAACAATAGATCACTAGAATCTAAAAACGTTCGTTGGTGCACTGAGAGGATTCGTCTAGATTGGACAACTTACCAAATATAAGAAAATTAATGTCTAACGAACAGAAAAATCTTGAATTTTCATTTAAAATTGTATAATTTTGAATTAAAAGAAACACATCTTCATTTACAAAAACTTATTTCGTTTAGTCCAACTTAAACACTTGATAAATAAAACGATGTAATATTTCAAAACTTGAAATTACTTTTAAAAGTAAAAAAGCTAAACTAGTGGGAAAATTGAGGTATTTTCAGGTTTTGTTGCGGTTATTGCCGTCAATATTTATTAACTTCCATAAAGTCTAAAGTCTACCTTAACGAGTTCTCTTTTCGAAGCACGATTGTTGAAAGGATTTCCGAACATGTTTATTGGAATTGGTTTCACGTAAAATACAAGATACAATACTATTTTCGAATGTTAAAGAGAAAAACTTGAAGTAAGTGTATTTATCCCTTTTTTAATTTTTTTAGTAGCCGCACCCGATTTCTCAGTTTTCAGAAAATAATAAACTTTCAACTCAACTTGGAGATATGAATTTTTTCCGTTGTCTGATGCTGGAAGAGAATTTCTTTGTTTCTGTGTAAGGCTTAGACCTTACAAGTAAATTTCATTATGGTCTTGTTCTGTTTTTTAGAAAAGCACAAATAAGAAAGTTATCATTAAACAACACGTAGAAAGTTTAAAATGTTTCGACTGAAGAAGAAATATGTACAGATGAGTACAATGTTGATTGTACAAAATTTAAAGACTAGCCTATATATGCATTACAGGAGCAATGAGGACATCCCTAACGGCAGCCATGGGAGTGAAAGGGCATAAAAAGCAGTGTCGAGGCTTCCAAGCCTCTGACTGTTGGTGGAAGGAATCAATCAACTTTTTCTTGGAGAGGGTTGGAACTAGAGATCATATTACACGTTGAAACATGTCGATGTATAATCCAGTTTTTCTATAAAAAAGTACAGTTATCTAGATTTGACTTCTCCACATTGTATATTGTAACAAAACGAAATAGTGATAGAATCAATTTGAAAGCAATTATTAAGAACTCGCGATCAATGTCAAGTAAACCTTCACTTCAATCGGAACGGTCTAGTTTATAGGAATCCGGACAATTAAATTAAAGCAGATACAATGAATGACAATGATGCTTTAGATGTATTCGTCGTTTTCACTTAATTCTTTTGTTAAAATCAAATTGAATTCGAAGCATTTTATCAACAAAGAGATGACGCGGCTTTAAAGCCGTCTCAGATGCTTCTCCTCCTTTCATTTCGATTCAATATTCTTCGATAATGAGGGCAAAAGTGTTTCAAGCAGATACACGACTATTAATAAGACTTTAACAATGTTATGGAAACTTTGGGTAAGTTGAGGTGATAGTATGAGGATTTGTGAACTAAGAAGATGATTCAATTTTGGATTAATTTTATTTTGATATGGACATATTTTGAGGGATATGTATGTATGTATTTTGGGGTGACATTCACCGAGACCTAGAAGATCTATTGTGCACTCTTACTTCTACTTAGTTTCTGAGGAGAGTCTCAGAAACTAGTAGTTCCTTTAGTACTATTTCCCGGAGAAATTTTAGGATGTCTGCAGGCTTCAGGTAAAT
Organism: Galerucella calmariensis; assembly: GCA_910591675.1. Lineage (NCBI taxonomy): Eukaryota > Metazoa > Arthropoda > Insecta > Coleoptera > Chrysomelidae > Galerucella > Galerucella calmariensis. The sequence continues at coordinate 755,435 of CAJUYG010000063.1, read as the reverse complement.
GTTCCTCTTCTATCCAATAATCTCCCAGGTGCTGTGCTCTAGGATTCTGAAGTGCTGTGCAGTTGGAAAATATGTGGATGGAGGTTTCTTCTTCCATGCCACAAAATCTGCATTCTTCTTCCTCCAGTATATTGAGCTTTTTTAGGTGCCCATTCAATCGACAATGTCCCGTTAGGATCCCAGTCAAAACTCTTAGCGCAGTTTTACTTTGACTTATGCATTCATTGGATCTCAACAGGTTGTAGTCACCCAGACCAGGAGAGTCTTTGATTGTATAAGCCCTACTAGATCTTTCCAATGGTCAGATCTTCTCTTTTTCTCGGCATTACTTATTTCTTCCAATATTACATTGGAGCTGATTCAGCAAAAGGGTTCAGGCCCCAGAAAGGTATTTCAGTCCCCTCTATGCTAGTTCATCTCTGCTATTTCATTTCTTTCTATTCCAGTGTGTCCTGGAATCCATAGTGAGGTGACTATATTGTTCTCGCCTAGTTCATTAAGTTTGTCTAAGCATTCTCACACCATTTTGGAACTGATTACACAAGAGCTCAGTGCTCTAATGGCTGCTTGACTATCCGACATCCTTTGTCTTCTGTATCCTTTATTAATATTGAACTGGGCGCACTTTCTTATGGCGTGGATTTCCGCTAGAAAGATACTTGGGGTTTTTCCCAAGCTTTCAGTGTTTGGTTCCTGGCCCGAACACTCCTATCCCAGTTCCTTCTATTGCTTTTTAGCCGTCTGTGTACCATTGAATGGCATTCTATCTAAGTCTGGTAATGGTATTTGGATCCTATTCCTTCTTATTGCTTACTTCCGTAACGAATTTCTTTGAAAAGTTATACTTTTTCATTATACCGTCTTGTGGCATGTCCAAGGTTGTCTGATTTCTAATTGAGGTAAAACTGTTATCACTTTTACTTGAGGCTTTCTATCATATCACTTTTGTTTTCTAGCCTCACTTGCCTCACATACTGTCAAATTAATAAAAACCTGAAAGTGTATGTAATATTTATTATTGGCTCTACTGTAGTCAAATGTTTTTGGTATTGGATTTGAACTGGCGCCCTCTATCATGACCAGAAATTGAAATACATGGAATCCGATCTCTTTGTATAGTCTGCATGGATCAAATACTCGAAGTCTACGCTTTATAGACAAAAGCCGTTGGTCGTGTTCACCAATGAGTTTACCAATCTAGCCTAGATGAAGATGATGAACTTTCAGCTGCACATATAGTACAGGGAATGAAGCTAAAAAAAGGTAAAACCTCGTAATTTTTTGACATGAAATTCCAACAGGAGGTAGGTGATAGCCAAAGGTTCAAAATCTATATCGAACCAAAGGGCGCTAAACGGTTTTTAGGGGTGAAAACTACCCTTATTTGTCAAAAATCATAAAATAACATTTTAAACCTGACAATGGGTAAGATTTGGTTTGGATAAGTTGAATGATGATTGTTTTGAGCTTTGGAATACAATTTCATCATATTTCAACCCTTGAAAAGCAGCCCCTGTTACAGCTTGATGTAAAAAAACACGAATCCTTAAAAAAATATTTCGCCTCTGATTGATTTGCATAAAAATTTGGGATTAGGCTCAACTCACCCTCTGCTTTATATATCATGTCATGCCGACGAACCCTGATTGTTTCTTAGGGGTGAAAACTACCCCTAAATGTCAAAAATTAAAAAATAGCATTATAAATCTTGAGATAGGTGAAAATTGGTTTGAATTAGTAAAATGATGAATTTGTTACATTTCAAAATACAATTTTATACTTTTTCAACCCTTAAAAATCAACTGTTATTAGTGTTATATGTAAAAAAGAAATTTTTGCCAAGAGAAAAATAATTAATGCTAATAGGGATTTGCTCAATAATTCTGTTGTAAAAAAAATTTGTAACGTGCATTAACTAACTTTTCAACCTTTAAAAACCACCCTCCACAACATTGCAATTTTTATAAACTATTGTAATAGATATAAATTGAATTGGAATTTTCCGAAAAAAAAATCAATTGGGTTTTTTAACGTATTTCCTTTATTTTTGATGATAAAAAGTTTATTCAATAACGATTTTGTAGGGTTTTTCAAGAACTACAAGGATCTGTAAGTTAAATCTCTTTAGACCCTTACGTTTTTAAAAGGGGGGAGTTTAAAGGGCTACAAAAAGGTGGTGCTCGTGCGTAAATAGACGTTTGAAACGGCTATATCTCGTCAAATATTAACTGTACAAAAAATCTACTTACAGGAAAATTTTTGTTATAAAAAAAGCTACAATTTCGTTTTTTACCTTTGCTTGTACCTCTAATATTTTCGGAGTTATTTTGAAAGAAAGGGTAAAAAATACAAAATTATGAAAAATAACTTTTTACTTTAAGCCATAATTTTTCGAAAACTATGAATTTTAAATTGGTTAAACTTCTTGGACATATTAACCATACATGTACAAAGAGAATCGCACAAGGCTAAGGATCAATTTTAATTAGGGGGGTAGTTAGGGGGTTGTTTTCACCGATTTTTTTGTATAAAAAATTCAGTACTGACATTATTTTTGTCATAATTCACTCAATTTTGATGCTACAGACCTTTTTTTTAAAAGAAGAGTCCAATTATGCTCTTTGGAAAAGATTCTATGAGTTTTCTACGAAAAATGCATCATTTTTACGGTATTTGACTTTGAATCTATCACATTTTGCATTTGGGAAAAAAGCTAATCATTGATGGGCCATATCTCGGTTCCTATTGGTTTTAGAAAAATTATATGAAAAGGGTTCTGCTTGTTTTTTTAAAAGCTACTGTACTAATACAAAACATAGAATTCGTTAATTATTCGGTTACTGATTTGCTATAAATCTACAAATCCTCCAAAGCTGGTACCATTTCCTTCCCTGAAAAACCATGATAGAGAAACTCTTAAGGTTCCGAAGCACAAAGTTAGGGTCTTAAACTGCATCACTGGTTTGTTACGATTTAAAGTCAATTGAAAATTCACTCAATTACAGTTTCCTATATAAAACAACGTATAACTATTATCTTTGACATCTACCAATTAAAAATATATGTACTTTTTAAACAGCTCGTTTAAAAAATATCCATTTAATGTGAATGATTCCAATCGATATTGGAGAAAACGTTCAGACTTGTTCACCTCGACGCTTTTAATATGCTCTCAATTTTTCACACACGACCCGCTAATTCTCCCATATCACTTCATTCGTAGTTCTACTACGCGTATCAAAGAGCTAAAGTGTTTTTTTTTATAATTTTTTATTTTCTAATAACCATATATTTTTCCTTAAATTGATATCAACCGAAACTCAAACAGGAACTCAATTTAGCTTTACGTTAATTAAAATAATTTAATTTTCTCTGCATGGCATTTTAATTAATAAAACTGTGAGTTTATGCATCTCATTTTAATTACAAAAGTTATGTTATTTTGAATATGTTGGTTACATTCTCGAATGTACAATAATTGTTATAGAAAACTTGGTTCAAGATGATGAATATTTTCCAGGTATTTCTCAAATTTTTAAAAGCCCTTACAACCTGCATCAATGCTTTTCGTCAGGTACAATCCACTCTCTCATTACTATGATAATCCTCTATGGAACAAAGTGTCCATCTCCCAGTTGCAAGCCGCAATATTTCTAGATCTCCTAATGATTGAGGATGGAGACAATTTGGTGGTATCATGAGTGGTTCTGATTGCATTTGCGACACAGATTATGTAGACTTGTAGCTTATGGTTCAGTCATATCAGTTACGGTACAATCTAGGCTTGCTTGGGGTTATGAATAGGTTGCAATAGACCGGGTACTGAAGAAGATAGGAATATTCGTCAAGAGATGAGATCTATCAGTGGCTTCCAGCTTCACAGCAGCTGTCAAGTAATTTCAGGAACTTCCAACAATACCTACTTCAAACCCTAAATCACGAATATATATATATATATTTTCGTTGGGTCTCTAAATGACGTTTTTGAGTAATTTGTGGTAATTTGTTTTGTTGTTCTCTTACTAATTTAAAACGGATGTTGTAAAAACGTTTTTCATCTAAGAAGGGTTATCAAAATTATGTTCCATATGGTTTGGAGTGTTTTCTTAACCTCTGAACATCAAAGTTTTGATTTAAAAAGCAATTATATCATTAAGTTAGACTTGAGTAGATGGGCTATGAGAGTTCTACGACCAATATAGGGTAAACAGTGTGTTAGAGAGAGAGTCATGGAGGCAATGTGTGTGAGAGAGAGCGCGGCCGCGTTGTAATTTTAAATTATTAAATTGAAAATTTTTACTCCAGATATAGATAAATCAATGCTTGTTTTTAACGAGTTTCATCTACTTTATATTTTCGTTGGGTAACAAACGTTTTTCCACTAAAAAGGGTTATCAAAATTATGTCCCGTGTGGTTTGGAGTGTTTTCTTAACCTCTTAACATCAAAGTTTTGATTTAAAAAGCAATTATATCATCAAGTTGGACTTGAGTAGATGGGCTATGAGAGTTCTACGACCACTATGCGAACTCAATGCATATGAAGCAGAAAAAGATTGTCAGTTGTCAGTAGATTAACAGGGAGCTCACTCACCTTAAATTAATTTACAATTCGGAGGAATCTTTTCTATAGCTGGTATCTTCCTGGAAAGTAGCACCAAAGACATACCTATAACAATAGAAAAAAAAAATAATATACCAAAGTGCAAGTAGCAAAAAAAGTATATGTTCATATGTATATTGGACAATTCTTAGCCTACTACAGAACCAAACAAAATTTCAATGTCAAAATATTTTATTACTCAACATAGGTCGTTCATCACAACGTAGCGCTACCGAAGCGATCATCAATTTCATGGAGACTATCTAGTCTCAATGATCAATTTCCTGCTGAACGCGTGATCAGATTGAGCGCTGTGGTATCAATCGTCATTTTTTCAATAAGAATTAAAATAAGCTACACGCTACCGATTGATGATGCATTAACTGTCATTTGAGTCATGTTAAAAACATAATATAAAACATTTTGTTTTGAAGATATTTTAGTTTGTATTTTAGTGAAAATGAATGAACAGCTGCAGGTGACTTATGATTTTAATTGTATAGTGTGTCAGGAAGTTCAACTCTTCATAGTAGGCTTCAAAGTGGTAAGTTCAATTTATTGTGATTAACTCCCATTTTTTTTAATACCTATTTCATAATTGTCGTATATATTAAACAAAATTGAGTTGTTGTTGTTGTATTTATTGACATTTGACATAGGTATATGTCGATGATTTTATCAGCACGTTCAGCAGAATTAGGAACTGATGGTCTCCTCTAAAAATCGCTACCTGATCAATTTTGTTGGGATGAACGCGACCATATTCTCCCTTTAATTGTATACAATTATTACAGCGAACCTGCAACGTTACTGGACCCTTCAAAAAAAATGTTTCTTCTTGCTTTGCAAACCAGACCTCCACAGCTTTTATTACCTCCTCGTTGGAAAAAAATAACTTTTTACCAGTTGAGGAAAGAGATGATAGTCGGACGGAGCAAAATCTGGTGAATAAGGGGGGTGCTCTAGTAATTCAAACCCTAAATCATGAATTTTTTGCATGGCAACATGAGATTTGTGTGCGGGGGCGCTGTTCTGCAAAAACAAAACACCTTTGGATAGCTTTCCGCGTCTTTACTCTTCTATTTTTTCCCGTAGAGTGGTCAGTAATGTCATATAGTAATCTCCGGTTATTGTTCTACCCTTATCCAAAAAAATCAATCATGATTACTCCATGGCAATCCCAAAAAACTGAAGCAAAAACTTTTCCAGTAGATTTTTGGACACGATACTTCTTAGGTCTTGGAGAGGATGAAGGACATTGATCACCGAGGGTATTAAGCATATCTTCGTAAATCTGTTTACCTCTTAACCCTTTTGAATACAGGTACTTGATGATGGCACTATACTCCAATTTTTCGATTTTCACAATTTCGGCGGACATCTTTTTTCTTTCAATTTATTGCGTAAGTCTGATTTACTTTTTTGACGTCCAACTTCACACTGACACTAATGAGTTATTGTTCGTTGCTACGGTAACGCAATATTTTGTTTTTGCATGGAACTGGTCTAGGCTAACTATATCAATACATTCACGGTTGAACTATATCAAGGTTGGTTACAGCTTATTTCACTGCACACGGTACTCTACTTTGTTAGAGCTACAAAAACGATTGCTTTGTCAAAACAGTTCCACAATAGGCTGAATGACTGAGTAGGAATAATGTTCAAATATATTTTTTCCACTAAATCGCCCATATGATTAACTTTGTTTCAAGATAAAATTAAAATCAATATATGACAAGTGAAACACAAAATATAAATTCATTTTATCCACAAAATATCGAGAGCTATTTTGATTACAGCGATTAATTAGAAAGCTTGTATAGGGTATGACATACCTGAATTCAAGTAACAATTCAAACCGTAGTTTTAGAGCTTACATTGATACAAAATGATAAATAACCCCAATAAATAATATGATTTAATTTAGGTTTGTTCCTGCTTGAGACGAAATTTTATTGATTGCGGCTGTATGAATTATGTCGAGTTGTATGGAATAAGTCAGTAAGTATTTTCGAAACGATCGTTTTGAATAATCGCATTACATCGTTTATAGCTTGCAATTACATGGAAATAATATTAATTACTGTACATAGATCATGATATCAATCAATTTTCATTACACAGACCTACAAATTGTTTTTTTTTCTCGTAAAAATTATCTTCTGTACGTTCATTGTGGCATCACTTATTCTTTTTTCTTTTTTTTTTGAGAATCAAACCAAAATAATGTTTCTATAGTTTTTATTTCGACGTTTCGGTAGCGTTCCATCTACCGTTGCCAAGATTAATTAGTAATTCAATAATTTTTGGTCCCTATCTCACACAACGAAAAACTTTGACAACTAGACAATCAATAAAAATTAGTTTGGAGCCAGAAAGTCAAATTATAGTTCTTCTGAGAGAGCCCCTAGGCAGTTATCTGTAGCCTGACCAAGCTTCAGGTCCACTGTCTACTTTACCAATCTTGCAAAGATGCTATCTGAGTGAGCAGCTTCCAGTGAGAATTTCTGCGCTGCTTTTTTGGGATACCACAGAATTGTGGGCTCAGCCTGCACACCTTCATTCCAGGGATTGTTATTTGGAAGTTATTATTATTATATCTCGTGGCCGTTGCCTCAATGGTCTACCCCATCCACTTTTACCTCCTCTCTAAGCTTTCGATAGTCCATCTCCATTATACTGTTCGTTACTGATCTGACTTCCCCTTGTATGAAAATGCTTTGAATAATTAATTTTGGGTAGGTTTAGTGAAAAGCCCGAGACATAATGGTTCAATTAGCTATATTTATCGACATCTAAAAGGTCCCATTCAATTCAATTAATTTTTATTTTCAATAGGGCGGTAGTGAATTGTTTTTTTCATTCGTGAATGGACACTTTTGTTTAAAGTTACCACGGCTTAAGCCTAGATTTATTTTTGACACATTTGATGAATGGTTTCGGTATTAATTTCCAAATATCGGAGTTTTATCCAAAAATAATCTGGGAGTCAATTAATCTGTATATAAACAGCTTAAGCTCTAAAAGATGAGAATATAAAAAAGCCGCAAACGACAAATAAGCGAAACTTTTTAAAAATCTCTTTGTAGGCCAGTCGTTATGGGTCATTTCAGATCAAAAGAACAAGTAATTAGCAATACGGCTGATTTTTTATAAGTACCTTGAAGTATGTAGATTAATATAAAACAAAGTTTACCAGTATTTCGATTTCCCGAATTGAAAAAAAAAATCGAAAAACTTTTGATTTTTCGAAATTTTTCAATAGTTCACGCTGGGAGGAAGGTGGAGAAGGATAAAAAATACCACCGTGTAGGGGAAGTGTTTTGCAATAAAAAAGGTCTCATGTGCTTTTTTCGTCCGATCAATGGTTTGTCCGTAAAAAATTCGGTAAACTAAGTATATGTTTGGTATCCGGCGGAAAAAAATATAAATATTTAATCGGAATTTTTTTTCAATCTTTGGTGAGAGTTAAGGTTGTAAATAATAAATAAAAGGTGATAAATTAATTTTTACATATTTTTATTGGAAAAAGGTATGAAAAAGATTATATCTTAAAATTATATATTAATCTCTTTTATACATTTTCACTATATACATTTTGTTCGTTGAATATTAATCTTTATATTACATGAGTATCAAATTTTATTTTGGAAAGATTAAGAAGATTCCTACCCGAATCTATAAAAATTGCTATTTTCGCTTATAATACAAAAAATCATTGAATCCAAAAATGTATGTAAATTAATTAATTTTGTAATTATATATTCTTGATCTAAGATGTTTCCCCAACATTTCTACGCAAACCGCATTAAAATTATTCCAGTTTTATCAAAGTTACAGTATTTAATATATTATAGTTTCTTGTAAATTCAAGAAAAGTGCCGTATTTCGTAATTAGGAAAAAATAATTATCGGTAAATTCTATCTTTGGAACAGACCTCCTAAATAACAGTTTCCATCCTTCGAAAAATTGTTTCAATGCCACCTAATTATATAATATATTTTGTATTGAGATATGTACTTGGTTTCTTATTAGAATATAATATTTATATTATATTTATGTAAGAAAATACCTTATATTTCCTCAACCTTGTTTTTATTCACCCGCTCTATTATGACGAGTGTTGATAGAAATGACACCGACATCCTTGTGAATGTTTGACAGTGGAAAAATATTATGTCATAATTTTATTGTAAAAGTTAATATAAATCGTAATTAGAGAAAAGACTGGAATAATAAACATTCAATGTCGTTTCTCTTTTTACAGGTAAGATTTTGTTAATAATTATGCTTGTAATAGAAAATAAAAAACTCTTTTTATAGAAGAAACTCAATAGTGTCTTTATTCAGTACAAAATTACATCTTACATTTATATTATATAAATTATGTGCTATGACAAAAAAAGTGTCATCTTAAAGCCGACACTTCCCTTTTCAAAACGCCCTATCACAATTATTCATATCTACAATGTAACTGTACAATAGTTTATAATGTACTCCGCTGCGCTTCAGAAAATAGAGTCGCGCGGATGCGGAGCACATACTTAGTTTACCGAACTTTTTCCGGACAAACCATTGCTCAGGCGAAAGAAACGCAGGAAACCTTTTTTGCAGAAAAACACTCCCTCTACACGGTGGTATTTTTCATTTTTCTTCATCTTCCTCCTAGCGCGAAATATTGGAAAAATTTCGAAAAAAAAAGCTTTTCGATTTTTTTTCTAATTTGGGAAATCTAGACTGGTAAACTCTTTTTTATATTAATCTACATACTTTAAGATACTTATGAAAAAAAAATCAGCCGTATTGCTAATTACTTGTAGTTGTTACCCCTATCGTCTGGCCTATTGCGAATTCATGACATAATAATGTAAGGTAATTAATAATACATTCAGTAGAAAAATAGACCAATAAAAATTTTGCACGTGTTGCATAATACATTACTTCCTACTCAGTTCCTGTGTTTTTTACACTCTTTTACATAATGTAGTTTTCATTTTTCCTTTTGTTCACGATTATAATATATATCAGCGGTTTTTATGGATGTCGAGAAAAAAATTCAATGTACCATTTATCCTAAAACGAGTCTCCAAGGGCCCTACAATAGCGACATGGACTCGCACACCGGTAAAAGTCTTACCTCTAGCTTTAGCATGAGATTTAGTTCTCTTCATACAAAAAAAACTCTCTCGTTGAAGAATGGTACACAGAGGATTGCAAATTAGATAAAATACCTCCAAAGGTGTCTCCTAAGGGGGTTTCATTATTTAATTGCTTCTAATTATTCCTGGAAGGGTACAATATTTTTAACACCGTTTTAAAAATGCTTTTGTGTTGATTTGGATGAAACAGCAAAATTTGTTTTCAATGCGATCTCAAATCTAGCTCTCCTGAAGATTAGAGTTCTGGACCTTGGTCCAATTCCTTATCCTTATCACGGTTAACGGTTAATTGTTTTGATTCTGGTCAAGATATTGGAACGAACTTATTAGATTATTGTATTGTATTATTTTGAAGATACCTTAAAACGTTGTCATTAATTGTTCCGGGCGCTACTGAGTTTGAATGTCGTTTACCACGGCACTGTGTAAAGAATAACTGACAGCGGAGAGCATTGCAAGCGAAGCGTAGTGGTGCATAGGGCAAAATTTGTCCTTTACTTTGCAATTTCGCCTGAAAATGGGAATTTAACTTGTGTCTGACGTAGAGACAAAGGAAGTGTAACTGTAAAACTTAGGAGTAATCTAAGCAAGTTTCACCGTCTACTAAACCATGAGAAACGAAATACATGCTGCGTAAAGGTGAAGTTTATTCAGAGAAATTAATTGAGGTACGGGTCGTGATAAATAACAAGATTATTTTACAAGAAGCACAATCACAATACAATATTTGAAATGCACCAGAAGTTTTTGCAGGAATTATGTTAAGCTGTGAGGAAATTTTGATACAAAAGAAAAGATGGGAATACTGCTAGTTCTTTCAAAATATCCACTTCTTGTACCTCCATAATTTTTGATAACAAACTATACAGTGAGTTGGAAATAAATCCCATTTGAATGATTGATTGATAAGTTTCGAGACCTCGGCACCTTTAGAGCGCTTTCAGACGAGACAAAGATAAGGAATAATGTATTTTCAGCCACGCGATTCTTTTCAGACACTTCAGACACTAGTAGCCGGCCACCAAGCGGCTGAAAGCGATCTTAAGCTACACAGAAGGCTCAAAACTCGGAAAAAGTGTAGCCAAATCAAAGACAAAAGCTTCACTATGCTTAGGCAAGCACGTGGCGATATTTCTTGCAGCAATGCAGCACTATACAGGAGAGCTATTGGGGCAAACATTCAAGGATAACGCTTGATAACCATAGAAAAGCAGGACAGTGAAAATACACTGTCCTAAGGCCACTTAGATCAATGGAAAGATAGAATCACTAGCCTGATAAGAGTTATATGAAAGTGGTAGTACTTGGATAAAAAGTAGTCTCTCCTATGATGAAATGAAACAAGACAAAATTAAAGCAGGACACACGGTAGGAACTTTGGTTCCTTTTAAGCAATGATCACATTTTTAGAATCAATAAATAAATATACATATTTATATAAGAATTTATTTTACTTCATTCAACAAAGACATACAGTAGTATTAATTATATATGTATATAATTATTAATAAATAAATTATATATAAATCTTATCATTAAGTTGATTGGCACAAAGTACATAATTAAGTATTCTATTATAACTGTAGTTATTAATACAATGTATGATAACAATCAATATTTCGCGCCGAGAGACTAGCTCTGAGACTGAGGGGAGAGCGCGAGAGCCCACGCGCACGCGCTCAAGGCACATAACTTAACAACGTAACGTAACGGTCAGATCTTAAGCGTCGCGACCTCCCTTTAAGCCTAAATCCATCACTGTTATTATACGCCTTGAATGACTTTAAGTGTTCTGTACAATTTACTATAGAGACCGGAATTTTGCAAATAGTCAAAAATAACAAATCCCCATAATTCAAAGTTTAACGGATATTTCATAATATCTGCGAGATCTGTGTTATGACTATGCTTAAATTGGATGGGTTTGCTACTTAAATGAATATGTATCAACCTCAAAATTTTACCTTCTCATTCATACGTAATTCAAATATTTCCCAACGGTAATATAGTAGGGTTCCATTTAATTTTATGGATAGTGCATTGGCGTACCTAGTAACACTTTCATTCTTAGAGTTGGGTTAAGGGGTCATCCATAAATTACGCCACACGTTAAAAGAGGGGGAGGACATGATGAAATTTAAAGTACAAAAACGCGAAATTTATATATGAATAAAAAAATCTTGAAATTTTTGAACTCGATCTATATTTTTCACTTTAGCACTTTGGCTATGAGATTATTTTGACTTTATAAAAGTTAATTTAATAAAAATGAGAAAAAAATGAAAATAACTGTTTTCTTTTGATTATTTTTAAATACATGCATGAAATAGAAAAATGTGTGATGTCACATCAGGGGGGATGGGTTCTAAAAATGTGACAACCTGTGACAAGGACAAGGGGAGGAGTTGGAAAGTCCTAAAATTCGTGTAACGTAATTTATGAACGGCCCCTAAAGGCTTCGATAAATGAGGAAGAATAGTGTGTTTTATAGAATTTTTTCATTTTCATACAATCAATATAAAAATTACAAATCTGTTTTTCAATTTAAAAAAAAATTATTATACACAAATAACAATTTTTTTTTTTTAAATCATAATAATCAAAAATGAAAGAAGGCTCAGGATGTGGAGTTTACTCGAGAGCACTAAGCCTAAGGATTAAGTGGGGAATGAAAAACAATCCAAGCGTGGTTCAAACAGAACTGGCTGGTATTTCAATTGTCACAAAAGAACTAACCAGAAGAGGAAATTCTGGCAAAAACATAGCAATCTGCACTGATAGTAGACAAGCCCTATTAGCCTTGAACAGACAACGTGTTATATCGAGGCTAGTACTAGAGTGCCACCAAGATTTAGCTAACGCCTCGGCAGATAACAATATTATCCTGAGGTAGGTTAAAGGGTACGACAGGAGTGAAGGAAATCGCATTGCCGATTCCTTAGCCAGTGAAGCCGCTGGACCCAGTGACACCTACGGCCTAACGACTTCGACAATTGCGGAACTAGCCAAACGTTACACCCATGCTCAATCCCTTAAGAGATGGGATGGAATCAAAGGATGCAGTCTTGCCAGGACCACCCTGGGCGACCCTTGGAAGCTGGCGCTGAAGAAATATTTGGCGAGGACCAGGAAAAACCTACGTTCAACAGTAGGATTTCTGACTGGTCACTGTCAACTAAGGAAACACCTCCATACTATGGGGCTAGTGGACACACCTCTATGCAGGATGTGTGAACAGGAAGATGAAACTGTCAGTCATGTCTTATGAGAGTGTGCTATCGTCAATAATAGTGTTTGGTGAGCCTTGGCCTACACCTGCCGACATAAAGGAGATGTCTCCTAGTGACCTGTCCACCTTTCTGAGAAAGACATGATGGACGATGACCTAGGATGACAACTCCTCGGGATAATGTACAATGGGTCACATGTGGCCTAAGTGCTGTGAGCCTACACTCACCCTCCCTACTCTACAGATACAGAATCGAGTAGGTTATCCATATTATCCTCTTTGTCGCACGCCTATGTGAATGATATATAATTCTGACATATTTCTCCTGCATTAAATCGTTTATAATTGTAATAAAGGTATTATAACTAATAGCCTAGCTTTAGCGATTTAACATTAACGCAAAGCCGTAATACAACATTGTTTTCTCGTATGCAAATAATATAAATTATACGGTGGAAGAACTAAACACAGATTTCATTTTCCGTATAACCGGGGATTACATTTTAGATTGTTCGAAGTTCGTTGTTTATTAAAAGACATTTTCCCCATGATGAATTTCATATTAGAAAACTCCGTTGTCGAAAAATACAAATTATTACACTGTTGTTATAGGATTTTTACGATAAAAAGACGATGTCATTTTTAGTTACTTTTCTGCTTACCAGAATAAATATTAATTTACCAACCGTAAATACAATTTATCCTCAACAGCAAGGGCAATTTACAGCTAACGGGTTGGCAAAACTTCAAGACGTTGTCAGATGAACTGGTAAAATTTCCCAGTTTGTTTTGACGTTTATTGACATTCGATCATCAAGTTTTTTTTGTTGCTTTTAAATTCATTGTTTCCTCAAGATTAAAAAAACAGTTATATTCATAACTAATTATTCAGGCAGTGTGTAGTTAATAAAATGCCGAAGCAGCTGAACAGTAAATGTCAAGAGATGGTCACATCTCTGTTAAGCTATTTTGAACGAGAATGCCGAAATGGGGGCCTGCTTCTCTCGCTTACTGCTGTAAGAGACGTAAGTAATAGTATTCGCTATTTGTATTCATTATTATTAAGAGCTGTCAATCTAATTGTCAATTTGATTGACTTTCCTGGTTTTCGTTAAGCAAAGAAAAAAAACTACAGCTTGGCAACATCACAATATTTTATTTTGCAACGTCATCGTCTTTTTATCATAAATAAACTATACAGTATTTGAAGTTACTCATGAAACTCCCTCAGGATCCTTGATCTTGTCAAGGTTTCTCCAATAAAAATGTTTCTAGAATCCGTTAATCCAAACATTTATCCTGTGTTCCCATAAATTTTTTATCCTGTGTTCCTATAAATGTCCATCCACCTCCTGGTATCTACACTGCCCATCAATTGAAGTGGATGATTATAGCTTTTGCAAAGAGATCACACTGTATGCTGTATAGGACCAGTAAATATTTTTATAATTTTTAATTTGGTTCTTATCTTTTCAACTGAAAAATAGCAAACAATAAAGGCGCAAGATTTGTTTTAATTTATGTTAATTCTCGTCCTCATCTTACTAGAATGGAGTTGCCACCCTACTACCAGATATGAATTGCATCGAGCATGTTTGTGCTGAAATATCCAGGCAATTAAATCGACTTCAACAACTTCCACAAAGATAACATCAATTAGCTAACGCATTGCAAGTCATCTGGGTAGGCATCTCACAGCAGTTCACCAATAATTTAATGTTAAAATCAAATGAATGCATAAGTCAAAGTAAAACTGCGCTAAGAGTTTTAACAGGGATCCTAACAACATTTTCGCCTGAAAGGGCATCTGAAAAAGCTCAAAATAGTGGAGGAAGAAGAAGAAGAAGAAGAATGCAGATTTTGTGGCATGGAAGAAGAAACCTCCATCCACATACTTTCTAACTGCACTGCACTTCAGAATTCTAGAATACAGCACCTGGGAGATTACTAGATAGAAGAGGAACATTTACCTAAGTTGAAGCCTGCAGACATCCTAAAATTCCTCCGGGAAATAGGACTAAAGGAGCTACTAGTTTCTGAGACTCTCCTCAGAAACTAACTAGAAATATGGGGGCACAATAGATCTTTTAGGTCGCAGTGAATGTCACCCCAAAATACATACATACATACATACTGATATTATTGATGGAGGGACTGCTTTTTCCTTGAAGTGAACCTTTAAAAACATCACATATTGATTGATCAGATGCGGGTTTCTGTAAACTAAATAAAGTTGGCTTTATTCACTAATATTTTGAATAGAAAATAGCCCCTTTTAGACAAAATGAAATAATCTAACCCAACAACAAAATAAAAGCGTACATCATTCACTGCCGCTACTTGCTTTTAGAAGAAATCATGGCAAATTGTCAAACGATGTTGATTATAAAGGAGTAGATTTGATCGATTTATTACGCCAGACTCTAAAATCAATCCTTTGTGAACAAAGTGCCCCGACGACGCCAATGTTTTTTTTTATCCGTTGTCAAGTCCGGTTGGCTTTCAATGTGTTCCAGCAGGTAGAATGGCACTAAGAAAGGCTACTAAATAGTAGACTAGACTCGACAGAGAAGTCCTTTTTGTTGATACACTAGTTGTTGATATGAGCAGTCGTACGACAAATTTTTTATCTTCTTTTAAAACATTGATTTATTTATACAAGAAAATAAAATAAAATAATTACACACAACTATCTTGAGACTAAGTAACTTTTCTGGTTTAAACTCCAGTAGCAGTAATCCGCCATTTCACGTCCCATCTTCTTTTATCTATAAAGAGGACCTTTTCTCTACTTCCTGCCACCATACTACCAAACCATATGCCATATAACCCTACGATTATTTTTTAGTAGTTTTCAGTTTTTTCTGCTACAACTTTAGAACCTCTCAATAGATTTCTCTTAAATTTTCCGTGCACTTGCCCTGCTGGCTATTCCCCACACTTTAGAACCTCTCCGGAGTTATCGTCAATAAGAGAGTGTGTGTTCGGTGAGTCTTGGCCTACACCTGCCGATATAAAGGAGATGTCTCCTAGTGACCTGACCACCTTCCTGAGAAGGACAGGATGGACAATGACCTAGGAAGACAACTCCTCGGGAGGATGTACAATGGGTCACATGTGGCCTAAGTGCTGTGAGCTAACACACTCACCCTCCCTACTCTACAGATACAGATAGATTTCTCTTAAATTCACTACAGACTTTTTAGTAGCTTAACTGATGCTGAATAAACAAATATTATATCGACTCGATTATTCTGGAACGTATAAAACTCAATGCTTTCCCACGAGCCAGAACTTCGATTCTCCATAAACTCTCTATACAAGCGTAAATTTTCTATTCTATCAGAATCTGAACCATGGCACAATGTGCGCCGTATATCACTGAATACAACAAAAACTAAATTGGCTGGAGTAATTTTGAGGGGCAGTTTTGACATATATTTTACGTTTTATAGACATCAGAAAATTGGGGATGCTAAAAAGGCGTGGCTCTCGCATATCCCCAGCATATAATATACTGCTCAGCAATTTTTTGAATTTTCTTTGTGAATATTTGAAAGAAAAAAACGGTATTTATGTGATATGGAAGTTGATTCAAAGCAAAAAACAAATATTCATTGAAAAAATGGGTGTTCAAGAAAAATTGTCAAATTAAGTTACATCAATCAATACAAAGCTTCTTCATTACCATATTTCTCGCATGAATTCAATAACATCCCTTATATTTATAAAAAAAATCAACTATCAACGATACAACTAAATTTTTAAAATCTTAA
This sequence comes from Galerucella calmariensis, assembly GCA_910591675.1. Classification (NCBI taxonomy): domain Eukaryota; kingdom Metazoa; phylum Arthropoda; class Insecta; order Coleoptera; family Chrysomelidae; genus Galerucella; species Galerucella calmariensis. Next base: position 738,666 of record CAJUYG010000063.1, on the reverse strand, counting down.
TTATATCTTTCCATTTTTTTATTGTAACCCGTCTGCAAGGTTCGTTTCATTTTGCATCACAGAAAAGCTCTTTTGAAGTCTCTCATCGTCAAACATTTATATGGCACACAAAATAACAAACGCAAAGCTTGCGGTCTGCAGCGGCAAAATTGTTTTCTATGGAGTGAATCAAAGAAGGAATGAACATTAATTGGAATAGTCTTTTAAACGTAGACTCTCTAAATGAAATAAAATTTAAACTGGAAATTAAATTAAAGGTCACGAATCCTCTTACGTGATATTGACTTAGACAAAGCTTGAATAATGGGGAGGATTCACAGGCGTTGCATTTACTGCAACGAATTCCATTATTGGATTAGGTTCGATATGTATACCAGTTTAAATCAGTTTTATCTGTTTGATGAAAAATTTTGAAAAATTATAATTCACCCTTTTACATCTTCAGAACCTAACTACTCACTGAAATATTGAATTTTCACGAATTTTATGGAAATTCTTCCATAAATATTTATATTAAATCATGTTTATTTCAAAGTGAGTAAATTTGGTCATAAAAAACAGAAGAATCATAGGATGATTAAAGAGATAAATAAGGTGGTTGGTGTTTTCAAAATCGTGAAGTACTTCAAGTCTTTGGCATCTCCCACCTGACGCTTTCTTCATTTGGCATATGCTGATGTTTTTGGCACATCGCTGATGTTTTGTTTGAATCCAACGAGATGTATCTATTACCAGGTGCTGCAGTTTTTTCAAGTCCCAAATTCTGGTTCAGGAACAGTAAATGCAGTTTCAGAACTTAGCTTCGCTAAGGATTGTTGTAACACGAAATTTTGAGACGTTCACCAACTGGTTCATTTAAATAAATAAACCACATACTTAAATCTCATTAATCTACCAAAGTCGATTACGTTCTGGCATATCCCTTCCATAGTCCTTCTCAGTTTTTATAATTATTCCCATTATATTCAGTATTTTTATTTATCAAATATATCAGTGGGCAGCATGGTATTCTTTTATTCCTCACAGATGTAGTATAATGCGTTGTGGAAATTGAAAATCCGTCTCTAGAGACCAAAACTATTCTTCTCCTTCTTCTTTGGGGGTTTGTTTCATTTCTGTCTCATACATAATTCAAATTAACCTTTCCAAAACTCTTTGCATATAAATTTATCATGTTTTCACTTTCAGGTATGTACCACTTTATTAGTTTGATATTGGAATGGTGATTAATATGTCATGAAATGCTAAATATCCAGAAAACTATTATATATAAAGATAAAACTTATTTTGTGTTGTGTAAATAAATAAATCACTTCACTAGAGAGATGAATTATTACATCGCAAATTCGAAAGCATTCTGGAATACTCAATCAATCAAAATTATTCGAAAGTGGAAATTGAATAAACTGTAATTTGATTGCTCGCAAATTTAATTATTAGAATAATGAGATTAACGACAAATTTCAAAGTAGAATTATAAATTGGAGTGTCAAAATGGATAATAAATTTTCATCAGGATAAGATTTTAATATTTAACACAAATGGTTTAAAAGCCATATAGTTAGCTACGGGGTATCGGTAAGAGGCGAGGAAACATGGCGCATATCTGTCATAAACGTACAAATGGCGTACGGTACCTATTTTACCAAGTAAAATTGAAAATACAAAGGTCACTGACAATACCAACGCCACTGGATAAATCAATTGAGGAACAGAGGGGGAAGAACACAAGCACGCGCCCTGCCAATAAGAAGTCATAGCTGGTCAGGTCTTTCGATAAAAATCACCAATCATGTAATTCGGAGAGTGTGGTAATTATGGTTTTTGTACAACGCTGCCAGAGCTTGAAGAAGTCCATAGCAAATTTGGAAAAGTGCTCATCTTTTAATATTTATAAATTGAAAAAATAACGTTAATAGAAAAATCCGAGGAAACAAGCACAATAAAGAATCAACGTTCAATGTTGTTGATAATAGAAAGTCCCTTTTTATAATTATTATCACTACATACTTGGAACTTTAGCTCTTTCATAGTTAAACGTGGCAATATCGAATGTTTTCGACTGCATTCCTTTCACGGTTTCAGATAAACTTGCCAAAGTATAGTTTATATAAGGTGTTATTTGTCGTTCACAATTTTCAAAACTGAATTAGGTTAAATAATATTATGAATTTTCAATTATTGTGAACTAATAACCCGTCCAAACTTGCTCAATAAAAACTCGAACTCAAAGTTTCCCATACAAATTATTCATGTCTACTTCTCAGTTAAAAGATCTTCATCTACGCCTTTGACATGAAGAAATAAATAATAAAAGAGCCTTCTAAGAATGAGAACAGTGCCGAACCGAAAATTGCTACGTGGCAAATTTTGTCACGACGCATTTTCTCATCACCTTATTTGAAGGTGGTGTCTGACGAGCGGATTCCAGGACTGAATACAAAGATAACTTTTCTTAAAACAACGTAGAGCTTAGATACCTTCATTATGCTTCATATGAGAAAATCATATTGTGTCTCTAAGCCTTTTTTCTTTAGGAATAAATTCAATGCGGGTCGATGATATAACGTAAATGTCGCGTGAACTTTATCAAATTTCAAGTATATAAAAGTTGGGATAACAACTTTGTGTGAAAATGGCTGTATATTCAGACTTGTATAATTTGTAATAAATTCAATCAATCTTGTAGTGGATATGGACATGGACTGATTTAGAAACAGATCCAGAATTCACGTCCAAGCTGGATACTTTAATGTGTAACCACGAGAAAGGAGTTGAAATCGTGTTGGTTTAAAAAACATATTAATACAACCATTTTTTCAATATAGTATATTACATAACGTGTGCGGAAAGTGACATTTTTCACACGAGTGGGAAATATTGTAGCACAAGACATAAGCCGAGTGCGACAATCACACGAGTGCGACAATCACACGAGTGTGAAAAATCACTTTCGCACGAGTAATGTACAGTATTCTTCAAACGATCACGTGATAATTTCACCAAATAATGTGTAATTAACATCTGACATTAATACAAAAAAATGTTACAATTTAAGTCAACATAATTGATTTCAAAATTAACAATAACTATCAATTGTGACAAAAATTCAATATAATATAAGTAAGTTACGACAATTATTAATTGCTTGGATAATTATAGAAATTGAAAGTGAAACTATTATTGTTCATCATACTTCATACATTTTTATGATAATTCCTTTCAAGATGATTACATTTTCATATTAATATAACAGGTGATTTGGATTAGTTGGTACAACATCGAACTTCTGACGAAGAGTACGCGGGTTCGATCCTCGACCGCGCCCTTAATTTTTTTCAATCAAGAAAATGACAAAAATTTCACTTTTCAATTAGATCGCTTCAAATTTAGATATTACATAGGTAAATCTAATTAAAAATTATACTGGGTGTCTCATTATATTCTGACTGTTTTCAAGAGCTTATATCTTCGAAACGGTTCTAGATAATAAGATGCGGTTTCCACAGTTAGGTTTAAAATTACCGTGAGTTTTGTTGTGACATATTTATATAAATGGCGTACTTCCGGTTTACCCGCTAGAAATGTGGCGTATTTTCAAAATATAGTAGATGTAATTTTTTACATGGGACACCCTGTATATTAAGCAATTTCTTGAAAGACGCATATTTTTACTTTTTATCGGTACCTCTAAGTTGAAAATCAGTGCACAGAAAGCGAAGTTAGATAACTTTATTCCTACATAACAACAGAATCTGTTAACCAACAATTTGGAAATAATTGGATTGGTAGGACTGGTCCAATAGAATGGCCTCCACATTCCCCAGACCTGACTGTCCCAGATTTTTTTGTATGGGGATTTGTGAAAGATAGAGTCTACAACCCGATGCCTGCTACTATTGAGGAATTAAAAAATAACATACGGCAGGAAATGGAAAGTATTCCTCTTGAAATGCTGACAGCAGCATTTGACAACTTGGTTCGATTCCACAAATGTATAGACCAAGAAGGAAGACACATCGAACATTTGCTTTAGAGTGCCCTTAAACATGTTTCTATTTGTTTTTTACAGTTCACTTTAGCTAATAAAGTTCCACCTTTATATCTAATCATTACAGTATCCTAGTTAAAGTTATCTAACTTCGCTTTCTGTGCACCGATTTCAAACTTCAAACTACCGTTATAAAGTAAAAATATGCGTCTTTCAATAAATTGCTAAATATACAGGGTGTCCCATTTAAAAAATTACATCTACTGTATTCTGAAAATACGCCACTTTTCTAGCGGGTAAACCGGAAGTACGCCATTTATATAAATGTGTCACAACAAAACTCACGGTAATTTTAAACCTAACTGTGGAAACCGCATCTTATTATCCAGAACCGTTTCGAAGATATAAGCTCTTAAAAACAGTCAGAATATAATGAGACACCCTGTATATTTGACAGCTTGCCAGTGGTCAATCTTAATAAAAATTCATTTGACAGCTTTTTTATCCATACACGTACGGATAAGTTTTTTTTCCGTACGCGTATGAATAAAGGCCACTTTCCATAGAAGTAGACAGTGTGCTATATGTCACTTTCCTATGTGATCGTAGGAAAAACATTTTTCAATGAAATATTTTCCTTTCAAGTATGTATCTTATGAAAATAACAAACAATTCTTCCACTTTATTTATCTTTATTACGATCTGGAAAGCACCTTCAACAACTTGCGAATATTTGTCATACATGAATTCACGTGTATAAAGTATGCGAGATTTGAGAGTGCTCATGTGCACTATTCAATTTCGAAATCTAGGTTTTCTGTTGAAGCTTGTTTACTCAAGTTCTCGAGAACGAAATGGAGAGGGGTTATATGATACGTAGAGTAAACTCGGGTAATATTATGTCCACCTGGGCCACTATTAAAGCTGTATAATGTACCCGTTACAAACATATTCCAATGCATTTTTCAGTGCATGAGAATTAATAGTGAGATAATTGTTGATAGGAAATTTTATTTTTCTTCACTTGCTGTTAAGCTCGATCTACAATAGCAATACAAAATACATGCTGATCCCGTGCGCCAAATCAGTTCACATTATAGATTTAAATACTTCCTCTCACTGATTGATCAGTCTGTATTTGTTTGTATTCAATACTATTTCCCTTGAGGCGTCATAAAATCTTTCCGGCTCTAAATTCTGTATCAACATTCGATTCCCAGATGAATAGATGCAACCAATATCGAGTATCAGATAGCCTGAATACTGTATAATGTTTATACAACTTTTAAATATATCATAGATCCAATAATAGGTTGAATACATTTTCTCCTGAGGATATATGTACATTGTAATGTATACAATGATCTTCAATTGTGAGAATATGAAAACAATATTTGGCTGTGGAGAGTCCTATATCCCTTAATTTAACTGACATGCAGCCTGTAAGATTTTTTGTGTACACCCTATATCAAATTGAGCCGGGTTTATAAAAAGATCATGGACATAAATTTCAACCTCACTAGGATCCTATGCAAACGTATTTCAGGCGGAAATTTACTCTATTGTTTCGTGTGTGGAGAGAGTGGAGCAAATCAAATCTCATACATAGAACAATAAAAGCTGCAAAAGGAATTCAACATAGTGAGCTGGAAGTCATAAGAACCTATTTTTGGCCTGGAGAATTTTTCTAGTAGGCTCCACTACCTACAAGCTTCTTCTGCGATATAGTTATCTTTTCCAGACTATTTTAGACAAGTATATCTCGGACTATCCAACGTAACATTCTTTTTTTAAGAATTCATTTGAAAAGGTTCAAATACTACGCTACTGCTTCGAACATGACCTTCTAAAAAGAAAACAGACTAAATGTCTTCTCGCTTCATCTAATACCTTCTCACTATTTGACGCTTTCCCGATATAAAACTTCCCCAAGCTTTCGCGTGAATAAAATCTCATTTCACTCTCACATTTCAGTCTAACTTCAACATAATATCTATTATGTTATTACATAATACGCTTGTACAAAGTGTCGAGCATTATGGAAAAGACAGAGAATTGGAGCTGTCGTCGTAACATTCACATTATTATTATTATACATATACATTTGCGGACCAGATTCGAGATATTATAGTTGTTAAGAGGATGTGTCGCGTATGTAAATGGGTTCATAATCTTATTGCATCTTTAGTAAGGGTGTTTTGAATCGAAAGCGGATATTTAATGAATAAATTATTATTAATTGTGAAATAAAAGTTGTAACAAAGGTGTCATATTAAATATGAAAAATAAATACACTTAGAAAAAGTGAGATGATAAAACATTACTCCATACAAATAATTAACATCTTAATAGAAGTTTTGCAATTCACATCCACCTACGACCATAATGAGGTCAAGTGGTATTAACACCCTTATTTAGTTTGTTCCAGCTCGTGCATCCTTCAAGTACCATGGTGAAGTAGTGAAAATATAACCTACTTCACGTATTTTTAATTACCAGTTACACTATTTTCCGTTGGAAGTAAGCTTGTTTTAAATGAGTCATATGATACCGGTGTGGATGTTTTTCTATAGTCGCTATATAAAAATAAACTTTGTACACCCTTGTTCACTTGCCAGTTTCTGTATCAAAACTACTACTACTTTCACCTTTTGCACGAAATAAACTAATTACAAGAGTTCATAAAAAAAACAAATCTAATTTTTCCAATTTGCTGGGTTCTGCCTTGATTCTTAATTAAAATATATTGTCCTAATTTAATTTGCCATCAGCCTCAACGATTCGCAAAAGTTTGTCTCGCACTATAATCCGAATTCCGCTTTCACGGCGAGGATGAGACACGTCCTCTTCGAGGCAGTCATTTCAACGTAGCTAATGTAGGGTTTACTTTTATACCTACATAGAAATTTAAAGGATATTACTCGGTCAAAGCAGTAAGGGTCTTCGGAAACCCTAAATTTCGTTAAAAAGTTATACCTTTCGGAATAGACTTGAAAATAACAGCAAAGGCTTACTACAGGGTGGCTCTTTTATTTAAAAAGATGTATAGCTGTCTGTTTTCATATTTATATCGTTTATAATTATAAAAAGGTTAATTATTACAGTGGTTTAGGAGTAACAATAAGATTGATAGTGACATATTACAAGTTTTGCATGTTGTGAGCTGTTATAATGGACGCTAAGCCAGTCCTTCATCCATTTCACAGTCTGTACATTTCAGTGTACACTTCATGAAAACACTGCCACATCTTTGTGTTCACAATCCAACATTGATGTTAATAATCTATACGGTGAATCAACAGTGATGTTTATAATCTATTTATGTAATAACCTAAAGAAAAAGAAAAAAAGTTTTCTTCAAGAAATCGAATCTTGAGTATTGTTTGGCCCAATTGGAAAAATTCCAAAGAATGATGTTCATCAGTAAGGAAAGGCAATAACCCTCTAAGACCCAATCGATATTCATTCCATAAAATCTAATATTCTTTTTATAAAGAAAGCTTCGGGGTACATGTTAAATGGAGTGAATGTTAATATTATTCAGTTATTTCCCTTTATTATCTTGTCTTTCCTTTCAAGCTTGTTTTTAAAGGACTCAGTCAAAATTTATAAAAGTATCTGAAAAACTATTCATATTTTCAATTCCTTGGGCGTTTTGAATGATCTTTTCAAACAAGCAGTGTTTTAGTTTTTATTATAAGTAGTATTGATGGCCTAAATTCCCTGTTGTTTCTGAATGAAACGTATGAGAATCCAGCGTTAAGATAGACTCGGCATCACTAGACATAAAGTGAGGTAATACGTCAAAAAAACGGGAGTGAACGACGTCTTGAAAACTATCGTAATACTTTTATGAAGATGGACTGGACAGATTGTTAAATTGAGGGATGACTGATGGACAAAAATATCCATTTTGAGTCGCTCGAAGGCTGGTATTGTAAAATATGTAAAAAAGGTGAGCATAATATTGGAAATATTGCTAGGGTGATGAAATGAAACAATTTAATTTGCTTAATAATTCATCATATTTGAACTTGTGACGCGTTTCACTAACACAGTAGCTTTATCAAACTCATCTAATCAATTATTGAAATAGCTGATGATGTTTTCAACCCGAAATATGTATCCACCTCACAATTTTATATAATTTTGAATTGCCCCAAGCCCAAACCAATATACCGGCTTCAACAAAGGGTAAAGTGGATGGTAATTAACATTTTAGAGATACGATCACACAGTATAGAGTGTTGCTTTTGGCTATTATTATATTTAGATAGTTATAATTCAATCTGTAGGGTTTATGTAAACGATATTAAAGTGTGGCATGCCTCTATTTATTTATTTAACAGTATTTCCATACCTGTCCCTTCTAGGACATATATCTTGGCGCATTTTAGACATCAAATTCAGTAGTCCTCATCAGTGAGGATGCATTTTAAGTTCTACGAGTTCATATTGGAAAACCTATTTGAAAATAAAACTATAAAGTCCAGTTTACGGTCAACAGCTCATAATACTAAAACCGCAATTCTCTGAAATTTATTTCAAACATTGTGCGACACATTGTCAACTAACTCAATAACATTCCCGCATTATCTGTTCGGTAGTCGGTAGTTTCTTTTTTTTGTTGAATAACCAACTATCGAAATTTATGAATGGAGGGTCGAGAATATCAAACATGCAGATCAAAACCGGTTAACCAAATTAATGATCGAATTCCATTGCTAGAATTGATGTTACATATTTTCAAAATGATGGATGATGAAGTGACTATTTGTTAATACTCGTATAATTTCAGATTTATAAATATAATTTATAGTCCGGGATTGAAAATCAATTCTTACATATAGCATTTTCTATAAAAAATTATCAAAATGTACACTTTGGCAAGTTTATCTGAAGCCGTGAAAACATTCGATATTGCCACGTTTAACTATGAAAAAGCTGAAGTGCTAAGTATGTAATGATAATAATTAAAAAACGGACTTTTTATTATTAACAGTATGATTAAACGTTAATTCTTTAATGTGCTTGTTTCCTTGGATTTTTTTATTAACATTATTTTTTCAATTTATGAATATTAAAAGATGAGCACTTTTCCACATTTGTTATGGACTTCTTCAAGCTCTGGCAGCGTTGTACGAAAACCATTATTATCACACCCTCCGAATTACGTAACTGGTGATTTTTATCGAAAGGCCTGACCAGCTGACTTCTTATTGGCAAGCGCGTGAGCGTGTGTTTTTCCCCTTTCACTTCCTCAATTGACTGATATTTATTTATCCAGTGGCTTTGGTATTGTCAGTGACCTTTGTATTTTCAGTTTTGCTTGGTAAAATAGGTACCGTACGACATTTGTACGTTTATGACAGATACCGCCATATTTCCTCGCCTCTTACCGATGCCCCGTAGTTTCAGATATTTTTTCTTAAAATAGCTAAACTAGTACTACTCGTGTTCTAGTGGTTTGGCAATGCTAGGGTCTTGAACTTAGGCGACTCGCCCCAATTTCTTTGCTTTTGCAAGACTATTTGATTTCATTTCGAATGTTCACGAACCCTTGGAATGTTCATGAAAGCAGCCTCACACATTAAACACTGTCCCATTGAAAATGTATTTGGAAAGCACCAGGAAGGTTTTCTCCAAAAAGGACCTAGTGAAACTGCTGATCTCTTTACATAAACTGTATCACCAAAGACCAAACAGGTTGAAAGTTGAGGTGCCGAAGACTCGAAGCCTCTGACTGGTGGTGCTAAACAATGATTTGCATTAATCAAAGCCTAAGTAGGAGCGGAAGTGTGATAGATTTTTTCCAAAGAAATTATTTCACTAGTCTATAATTAGAGGTCGATGCGTAATAACATTATTTGTGTGATATTCAGTTTAATTGGAATCGATTGGGTTATGTTGTTATGTGAGAACGTCACATATTGCAAATGCGGTGCGACACAAAATATGCTGGACATGTTCAGTGAAACGTTTCGGTGATTTTTATAGTTTTACGCGCCTAAAATCAATCAATTTACTGCTATTTGAATATGTGACCACACATGGGCGTTCATGCAATAATGAAAAAAGGCTAGTAAACAAAAATTTTGTGCGTAAACTATCCTAAGCCTCATTAGTCATCTCACTACGTGAATCGGTCGACATAGTTGATAAGAACCTCTCTCAGTATGACAGGATATACCAATGAACCCGAGCAATAAAAGATTATTATCCTTGTTGCCAAACGTATGCTTCACTGGATCATAGTCAAGAATATTATTGCTGCCTCACCGTCAGGGTAGTACAGTGGTTAGTTTGCAGTTTTCACTTCACCTGTTTTGATTTTATTGTGAGTATGTTGACGCCTTATGCCTGCTACTACTGAAACTGGCAGGTTCAATAAGTTTCGAGAAAGACCAAGGCCTTTGGTCAACGATAGTGTGGTTACATCATCTCAACCAAGACTTGGTGAGAAGATGTTTCTACCAAAAATATCTTTTGCAGATATGTAGATGTCATTCATTTCAGTATGGGATACGGAGACATATTTGCCCATCTGTATCTGTAGAGAAGGGAGGGTGAGTGTAGGCTCACAGCACTCAGGCCACATGTGACCCATTGTACATCCTACCGAGGAGTTGTCCGCCCAGGTCATCGTCCATCCTGTTCTTCCCAGGAAGGTGGACAGGTGACTAGGAGACATATCCTTTATATTGGCAGGTGTAGGCCAAGACTCACCAAACACACACGCTCTTATCGACGATAGCTCCGGACACTCGCATAAGACATGCCTGACAGTTTCATCGCCCTGTTCACACATCTTGCATAGAAGTGTGTCCACTAGCCCCATAGTATGGAAGTGTTTCTTTAGTTGACAGTGACCAGTCAGAAATCCTACTGTTGAACGTAGGTTTTTCCTGGTCATCGTCAAATATTTCTTCGGCACCAGCTTCCCAGGGTCTCCAAGGTGATCCAAGCAAGACTGCATCCTTCGATTCCATCCCATCTCTTAAAGGATTGAGTATGGGTGTAACGTTTGGCTAGTTCCGCAATTGTCGAAGTCGTTAGGCCGTAGGTGTCACTGGGTCCTGAAATTTCCAGTCCAGCCGCTTCCCTGGCTAAAGAATCGGCAATGCGATTGCCTTTACTCCTGTTGTGCCCTTCAATCTACCTCAGGATAATACTGTTATCTGCCGAGGCGTTAGCTAAATATTTGCCTATATGTTGGGGTTTAGGGAGAGTTGCAAGCAGAACCTTGTCCAGTGTGTAGATTTTGACGAAACTCACCATTAGGCTACCTCAACTTAAACAAACTAAATGAGGCCGCTAGCTCAAAATAAAAGTGGTTTATTATTCATTTGATGGAAACAGTGGTGCAAGCACGAGAAATTAAAAAAATAACGTTAAATTCATACGAAATTCATTATAATTATTTACATACAATTTCTGTTCAAACTGTAATTCAAATGCAAATGAAATTTCTCTTTATTTGAGTGCTTATTTCAATTACTATTCATTGGATTCGAGCTCTTTTATTTTGATTCATTCAGTTGATGATTAATTTATTCAAATTTCAGTTGATATGCTGTTTAAACAATTTGCCCCAATGTATATCATTTTATTACTGATATTTTGATTGATATAATTCAGTGGCCATGTTTCATAGCTACTAGATCCTCAGTATATCAAAATTGAATGGAATCCAGTAGGAGATTGAAATTCTGGAAACTGGAGAAAAAATGATAAACATCTGTGGTGGATCGATACGAAACACAACTTTTTTCGTGCACGGCCTTATTATCAAAAATTGTTTGGGTCGGATATAAATGAAATGATAAAGAACGAACAACAAACAAAAGATCCAGAAAGTCAAATACCTGTTTTTCATGGAAATATTAACGTTCGGGTGGTGGTTTATTATATCTTATGCGCTGTACCTATTTTTTATTATTGGGTGGTAAAAATGTTCAGTAAATTAGCAATACAACTGTGAAAAGACATTTTAACCCCTCATATTTTTCATTATCATTATTTTATTGAGACCGGACTAGGTAATTTATTGCTCCTGTACTCACCTAGCATCTGTCACGGAAATCAAAACTAAGATTGTACAATACTAAATTGAAGCCTACGATATTATCTAGTTGTGAGACATGGGTTTTAAACAAAAAACAAAAAGAAAGTGTAATTAGATGGGAAAGGGAAATGTTAAGAAGAATTCTAGGAGGAAAAAATAGAAGGGGTGTATATGAGAAGGCCTAACGAAGAATTATATAACATTTATCGTGAACCCAAAATAGATGCAACTATTACATCAAGAAGACTTCAGTGGTTATGGCACATAGAAAGGATGGAAGGAGGAAGAATAGTGAAACAAAAAGCATGGAGAGTTTCGGAAGCAAGAAAAAAAGTGGCAGACCAAAGAAAAGATGGAGGGAGGTGGTACTAGAAGACCTGAAAGAAAAGAATGTGAAGGCCAAATATAGGAAAGTATGAACAGGAATTACAAAGCTTTGGGCCTAAAGGGCCAGTTGAAAGCTATATGTATATATTTCATCGAGACAAGATGGGCTAGAACTTGATATTTTTAGAACCTCCTCCACCTTTGAAGTTGGTTTTGAATTCCCACAAAAAGTTATCAATAAAATCAACAGTTATCTTTGTGGACACATTGTACACACCCAGTTAATAAATTCTGGAGCCAAATAATTTTTTTTCCGTCAAATGTAAAGCTTCATACATTTTTGTCATGTCCTAAGTCGACTCAAAACGTAGTGAAAGCCATTACGAAGATTAACGTAGTGAGTAGTGATACGTGACACATTCTGTTCAAAAGGTAAACAAAAAAAAGGAAACATAAAAAGGACCAGTCACGCATTATTTCAGATAATCCTTTGGAGAAGGTAACATTTTTCTTTTACTCTTCATATTATTCGTTACAGGCTTTCATTAATAGCATAGAATCAAGATCGCTGTATTGTTTGAATACCCAACGTGTAATTCAAGAAGCTGTAGTTTGGCAAGTTTATCTGAAGCTACGGGGCATCGGTAAGAGGCGAGGAAACATCTCTTATAAACGTACAAATGGCGTACGGTACCTATTTTACCAAGTAAAATTGAAAATACAAGGGTAGCTGACAATATAAACGCCACTGGATAAATCAATATCAGTCAATTGACGAAGTGAGCACGCGCTTGTCAATAAGAAATCAGCTGGTCAGGCCTTTCGATAAAAATCACCAATTATGTAATTCTGAGGGTGTGATAATAATGGTTTTCGTACATCGCTGCCAGAGCTTGAAGAAGCCTGTAACGAATTTGGAAAAGTGTTCATATTCATAAATTGAACAATCAATGTTAATAGAAAAAATCCAAGGAAACAAGCGCATTAAAGAAATAACGTTTAATCATATTGTAAATATTGTCCCTTTTCTAATTATTATCACTACATACTTAGCACTTTAGCTTTTTCATAGTTAAACGTGGCAATATCGAATGTTTTCGACTGCATTCCTTTCACGGCTTCAGATAAACTTGCCAAAGTAAAGTGTACAGAGTTATCAATTAATTCCATTTATCCAAATTGTTTTGTAGCTCCTCGAATATTAAAGCGTAATTAAATGTAGGCTGTCGCGTGTTGGTAACGCGTTTTGAATGTACCTAATTCCCAGACACTCTGTATATAATCTACCAAGGATTGTGCGTCATAAATTTCTTATATCAAAATACCTGCTTAACTCTATTACACTTTTACAGCATGTGTTGTGGAAGTATTTCGTTTCGAGAGTTTCTTTGGCGCATTATAGAAACTGTTTTATTTCTTCAAATAAAACTTTATTGCTGTATAAAGTTTATATCTTTTAAATAATTCGTCGGGTTCAAAATTGTTTTCATTAGCATGAAATATAGCCGCAGTAATCTTTTAAAAATTGTGTTGTGCGTTAAGAACTTTTCTAGCTCCTCGGCTTTAATGGGTCTGGGACAGTAAAATGTGACCAATTGAATCTGAAATATCAATTATTTCATTTATGCATTCGATTGGGCTGTGCTCAACACTTGAACTGAATCTTCGCACCATTTTCCATGTTACCTACATCCATTCCTGAACATTGTGACTAGTTTCTGTATTTACATGAAGATTATAATTTGTTAGAGCATTTCAATAATTAATGGATAGAAGCTTATAATCAAACCACTTCAGCACTGTATCATCTGCAAAGCTAATTATTTGGGATTAGTATCTAGTAGGAATAGATTATCTAGATATACATATATTAAAATAGTATAGGCCTCAATACCTTTCCTTGGGGTACACCAGAAGAGCATTTTCCAAATCTATAGAGACAGAGATTGTAAATATTTTCTGTAAGTAGATATTTTAATAGCATCTAGGATGAATCGATTGATTCTGCTTTTAAAACAAACAATTCAATATATACTATCTCATCGTCCTTTGTGTCCTTTAAAATCCTTTATCAGTTGTTTTTTCTTTTCAGAGAAACTTTCCGTTATTTGTCGTTCATTATTGCCAGTGCTGACAAGCTGACATCTACTCTTTGAAGTTAACGAAACGAGCAGACATTTTTGTTGTTTTAGAATTTCCGGAACTAATTACTAGCGTTCTAAATACCGGCTCAAATTATGTTTTTAAACAGTTCATATGGAAAAAGCCGACTCGAAGACAATAAGTCTCAATTATATCCTTCAATGGATTTAAGAGTAATTAGCAGTTTTTTACAATGAAACAAATTGTGGAAAACGCGGAATGACAAGTGAAAATATCTTTGACTTCAGCCTAACTCAAACACAAAAATTTTGCTGGTCCCAGCTTGAGACCCAAAATTTTGCTGGCCCAATTTACCCCCCTTGTTTGTCCATGAAATTCAAAACCCATTTAGTTGACCGTGTCCTGAGTTAAAACTCTTAGCGCAGTTTTACTCATGAACTGGTTGTTGGTTCACAGGAATATAGTTGATTGCCGGAGCCCCACTAGATCTTCACAACGGTCAGATCTTCTCCTCTTTTCCTGCTTATTTCTCTCAATATTACATCGGAGCTGTGCCTCACAACATTAAATTACAGGAGGATGAAAAGATCAAAAGTATACTGCAAAAGGAGTTGGGTGTTAAATACATTATCTAACACTGTATGTTTTGTACTTGCATTTTATAAATTTAATTGTGGCAACGTTGCCTAAAATTGTCATCTGTCACTGGACGTTTGACTTGGGAGAAAAACGAAGCTCCGCGAGTTACTTCAAGTCCAGTTAAGGTTAATTATTCGCAATTGTTAAATACTTTTTTATAACTACAAGTTTATGGTTTTGTACCGAAAACTGAAGCTCTACCTTAGTGGTATCTTCACAATTCATTGTAACAAATGTAAATACTGTACAAATTGTAATATAGTGTAAATAGTTGAAGTGATGTCGCGTGCTTTCCTTCATCCATCTTTCTTCATGTTTTGCCATAGAATAGACTGAACTTTGAGTTATTATCAAGCTAATGAAGTTAACAGGTAGCTGAAAGTACCTATCTATTTGTGAACAATTTCATTACTATGGATATATCAACGAATAGAATATCGAGCAGACAGTGATTCATTCAATTTAAATACCATCAAAATCTCTTACAACATTCTACTATGAAATCGAAGTTCAAGCTCTTGGATCAGGTAATTTAAATGGAAAAATATCCAACTACTTTAATGGAATAGAAAAGGTCCAAAATAAGTATCTGTAGAGTATTTGAAAGCATCCCATTTATCCGGATTATAATCTAGTTAAAGCTTAAGTTTATGAAAATAAGTGGAATCCGATAAATTCTTATAGTTTCAAGAATCTCACAAAAAGTTATCTTCTATACATACAGGGTGATTCATAGTTATTGGGCGACTGAAATATGGCGAAAGGACCAAATTCCCATCCGACATCTGTTTCACATCTAAATTGTATCAAACATTAAGTCACTCCTTGACGTTAGGTAACGTCACATTTTTCATAACCTTCATATATCAGTTATGAAATTTTAACTCAATAGTATTTCAAGATTTATAAACATTGGAAAAAACATTATTAAGGACACAGTTATTTAAAGTAAGTCAATGTTCTGGGTGAATACTTCATAGTTACAATACTTTTAACTCCATTTGAATCCACTTTAATATTACCATTGTAATTGAAGATTTAATGAGATATTATAAAAGCGCGGAATTAGATAAAACGTTGTACGTAAACACGTTCTGTATCTGTATCTGTAGAGTAGGGAGGGTGAGTGTGTAGGCTCACAGCACTTAGGCCACATGTGACCCATTGTACATCCTCCCGAGGAGTTGTCCTCCTAAGTCATTGTCCATCCTGTCCTTCTCAGGAAGGTGGACAGGTCACTGGGAGACATCTCCTTTATATCGGCAGGTGTAGTCCAAGACTCACCGAACACACACTCTCTTATTGACGATAACTCGCGTAATTTAAATATTACGCTTGTTGAACAATATCGCTCTTTTCATAACGAGTTACGTAAATAACTATTACCGTGGGATAAAATTAGGAGCTCACTATGGCTAATTAGAATTGGTTTATTGAGGGCGCACTTACACACTATAATAAACTTAATTTATATACACACTACTTAATGCCTACTAATTTATCTACACTCGGTATAATAATTGCCTAATTTATATTCAACATTTGAATATTGCACTTTTTATATTCACTTGGTCACTATCTGTTCACTCAATGATTACTGAAAACTGCTTACCGATTCACTATATACTGGAAAACTGTTCGGCTCAATCAGAAACCCGCCTATATATAGTCTCTCGCAACTCTAGAACCTTCTTGAATTCACCACCTCTGCGTATACGGAGCTTCCAGAACAGTCGGGAATAAGCCGTCGTATTACTCTGTTATAGAATTCTCTAGAAAGGTCGCATTCGCCAAAATTTATAGTTCAATGTTGATCCACAATTAACTCTATTCTAATCTTTTTATAAATCCAAGTTGGGACAATAAACTTGTAAGGTAGTAACAATAACATTTAAAAACAATGTCAAGAGGTCCAGTTTGGTTTCATTTCCAAGAACAAATACGAAAGGATAAAGGCTATATTGATCCTTTTCATTTCTGCACGAGAACCGTCTCTTCGCTTGGTAATCGTAACCGAAGGCACTGAAACAGACTCAGTCTTTAATAGCTTTTCTGGTGAATTAAAAGCTTCTACTTACTTTACACTATAAAAAAAATTTCGTCAAAGTAAAAATTGAGAATAGATAATTTCGGAACTTGTGGGGATTTGGTTCTTTTAAATAAATTGAGGATTCCTTGCAGATAAAATGGAATATTCCTTGGGTGGGTGATTAAATAATTGAAACAAGCAATGAATTTTAGTCTCAAGCACTGACTGACCCGCAACCTGACACGTCTTCATCTCAAGCACTGACTGATCCGCCACCTAACACATCCTCATCTCAAGCACTGACTGAACAACACGAGCTAATTTCTTTAAAAAGAGTAGCTGCAAAAAAGAATCTTCCATCAAAATGTTGCGAACCTCAAAAAAAAGTTTCCTCCTGTCCAAATTGGTGATACCGTGAGAATTCAAGTCCCTGATGTCGACCGTGGTCGTACAGACCCTCGAAATGTGTTAGCGGTTGTTGTTGGAATAGAGGATTCAGACTTTTATAGATTAGCTAACAAAAATGGTACCTTGAAGTTTAAGTTGTTGCAATAAATAAGAGATTGTTCTTATTTTTTATATTTCATTTTATATTTTTATGTTCTACTGTTTGTTTTGAGTTCAACAAAGTTCTTCTCCCATATTAGTTCAATAAATAAAGACCTATGGATTTTTTTTGTTTATATTAAAAAAAAATTATTATTAACATACACCATGAGTGCATCCTGAATGTCGACAATCGCCGGTTTCAAGTAGTTTTTTTGTTATACCTGTGTAAATCGTATGGCTTGAATAGACTTTTCGCAATCTATATAACACAATAATGGAATAGAAACAAATTTAATGTAAACATCGTAAATCAAAGCATTTTTCCTTTTCCCGAAAACGTATGGTATTCGTGAACGATAAACTATTTGCTTTTTTCCACCATTACGTTGTGTTTGAACATTTTCCATCCAGATGTAAGCAAACTAACCAAAAAAAATTGCAAAATTCAAGTTTCACATCGTAAATGACTATGAATTAAAAATATTCTATAGAGTATTCTAGAGTAACTAAAGACTAACCTACTTCTGGAATAACGCTGAGGCGTTAGTTTCTAAGGAACTTTTAGTAGTGTATTACATTAAAACTAGCTACTTTCTTTCTTTTAAAGTTTTCAGTCATGAAAGGAAAATCCCAGATATATATTGGTAGTGAAATCTTCGAGGAAAATTGGATTTCTCGCATAATATATTTATCTGGAAGTGATAATAACGAGATTACTTTATTGAGTTATGTAACTTTTAATAAAAATCCCCCAGAGATTCTTTTTACGATTCTCCCTTCAAATGGATTTATTGGGTAATTTTTAAATAAGTTTCAACACTCCTACTCCTCATAGGACGACTCTGGTCTGGATGCCAGGCCATTCCAGTATGGATGGCAATGAGAAGTCTGACTGCTGTAGATCAAGAAGAGTTTTAGACTTATGAAAGGCATAACCAACATTGCCTAACAGTTCTTAACAGGCCACCGTAGTCTGAATCATCATATGGTTAATTTTGGACTGTGGAAAGATACGACGTATCATTTTTGCCTGGAAGATGATAAAACAGCAGAGCCTATATTCACTACCCCTTTACCTGAAATATCATTCACCAAATGGATCAATCTGCTTGGAACCTCAAACCTAACATTATGAAATTCTAAAATATGTACTGTTACTTTGTATTCAAATTTCAAATCCTGTCCGTGAAGGAAATAAGAAAAAGCTAATCTCATTTTGAATTGCGCGCTTTACAAACAAGATGGTGTCTGAAACGGAGATGAATAGTTCAGTAAAATTAATAATACCTTGAATTCACTAGAATCCAATCCCTTCCTGAGAAACTCGCAATTGGCTTGCGAAACACTTTCCGATTTCAGCAAACTGTAACCAAATCCCGAAAGTTATGTAGAGTTAAAGTTGTTATAGTTTATAATAGTTAGAGTACAAGATGACGCCCAAATATGGAATTCATAGAAATATACAAGACGATAAAATAATATACAGAGTTGTTGGAAAGTCTCGCACCAAGGAGCGGATAAAGGGAAAGAAGAAAGAAAGAAATTTTAGAGCGATTAATGAGATTTTATTGTGTGAAGTTGAAATTTCGGTTTGTAGGGGAAATATTGGGGGAAATACTTATGTAGAGACACTTCATGAACTTCCAAATAACTCAGTTTCAAAATTGTCTTGACTGCTGGAAATTATGAGTCTCCGCGAATTAGTATAAGTTTCGGTGTGGAAAAATTTTCAAAACCTGAAAATTCGAAAATCCATATCTAAGGTTTTACGATGTGGAAAATTCCTCTTTCTATAGAAAATTCAATTCTGAATCGAATGGCGTAGACTAGAACCTTGCAAACCTCAAGGTTCCCGAGATATTAGCCAATATGTGAAAAAATGTCAAAAAGTCAGACTCTAGGTTTTCATGAAACTGGCCATAAAATGAGACGGGTTTTGAAAAACTTGAATTTCATCTCATTTAATAGGGTTTCAGAACAAGCAAAACTTTTTATCAAGAATAACATTTTTCTCTAAATTAATATTTAAAAAATTTTCACTAATAGGATACTCCATCTTTGGACACGCTGTATAAAAATACTGTATAAATTCGAGTATATGTATAGTTTCCAATCTGTATATCGGTTCATATTCCAAAAGTGTTCAATAATTCAAATTTCTCTTGCAACTTTACAAATGTTAATCATTATGTAGTCGCTGAGTTGTTAAACATACACTCCTCAACTTATGGTTATACCGTCGTGAAGTTTACGAAACTTGTCTGTAACTTAATTGATTACAAGCGCAAGGGTCCAAATAAACTTTAAACCAGTCGCAACTTAAGTGAGTGATGAATTCACCGCTTCAAATTTTTTTTAGGAAAGGTTTGTGAATACTTGAACTAAGGTTTGTTTTTGATAAGACTATTGAAACGATATTTTACAAAATACTCAACTTAGGTATATTATATACAAGACAAAAATGGCTTTAATAGTGTGCAGAAATCTGGCAGGAAGAAACTGGGGTTGTAACCCAAAAATCCTAAGCTGGATATACACTGCCATAGTGAGACCAATCATCACTTATGGAGCCATTGCGTAAATAACTAGCCTATTGACGACGAGGGGAACCTCTCCAAAATTTAAAGACTGGCCTGTATATGCATTACAGGAGCAATGAGAACATGCCCAACGGCTGCCATGGAAGTGCTTCTCAACCTCACCCCTCTACATATGGTGGTGGAAAGCGAAGCATGATGCAGACTTAGTAGAAAAAACCACCTCCTCACTTCTTAGAAATCAGACAGCCTGGGACATGCCGCAAGACCTTTTCAAAGAAATTCGTTACGGAATTAAGCAACAAGAAGGAATGGGTTCTAAGTACCATTACCAGACTTGGGAAGAATGCCATTCAATGGTACACAGATGGCTCAAAAGCAATAGAAGGAACTGGGATAGGAGTGTTCGGGCCAGGAACCAAACACTCTGAAAGCTTGGGAATAACCCCAAGTATCTTTCAAGCGGAAATCCACGCCATGAGAAAGTGCACCCAGTTCAATATTGATAAAGGATACAGAAGTCAAAGGATTATCATCATATTGTCGGATAGTCAAGCAGCCATTAAAGCACTAAGCTCTTGTGTAATCAGTTCCAAAATGGTGTTGGAATGCCCAGACAAACTGAACTAGGCGAGAACAATATAGTCACCTTACTATGGATTCCAGGACACACTCGAATAGAAGCAAATGAAATAGCAGATGAACTAGCAAAGAGGGGGACTGATAAACCTTTCTGGAAGCCAGAGTTTGTGGAGTGGTTATCCAGTTTGTGTAATAAAAGTTTATGTTTTTCAAATTCCCATTTATTTTCTTATTCGCCAGTTAGTGTGAATTCACTCAAGCTTTGAAATTCCATAGCAAAATAAATAAAATATCACCTCTACTTGGGATTCATATTTTATGACAGTGAAATTCCGTTTAAAATTCAAGGCAAAAAGTTAAAAACGATTTGTGATACCTTGAAGTACATCAAGCGTATTATTTGAAACCTTCGAGGGTCTTAAACATCGTGAAACCATCAAGAAAGGAGAGACATAACAGTATTTTAGAGTTTTTGAGAATTGAAGTATGCCGCAAAATTAAAATAATAACTCAAGGAAAGTTCGAAAGTAGAACGATTTATTCGGGTGTTTTGAAAGTTTGATCTTTTGCCATTTGGTAGCGCCTCAGCACCCCTAGGAGGTTTATAACTCACGATGAGTAGATTACCCGAAGCTAAGGCAATTAAGTTGAAATCGGCGATAATGACAGTATAAATAACACTGGGAAAAAAGCTTTCGAAAAAAATGTAGATGACACTATAAGTAATAAAATCCACATCTAGGCGAACGTTACGGTCCCCATCCCCATTTATTTTCCTCAAAGAAAGAATTCCATCTGACATCAATTAATATAAGATACAGGTCAGTGGATTTATATATAATCCAAAAAAAAACAGACAACAGTTTTTCATCTGTCAGAACAACAACTAATCATCACTTCTTAAATAGGAAATTTATTTTTCTTATTATAACCACCCAGTTTTTCTCATAAATATTCTTGAAAGGGCTTAGCGAGGCATAACGCAGACTAAAGAAAGAGAAAGAAACTTAATAAAAACGCCACGCCAAAAATTCTCCAACTCATTTTCCTTTTTTCTTTTGACAGCAAACTTTTCACTTCAAAACTTAAATTTTAACAACGACCCGAAGGGCACAAAGTCCGGATACGGGACACGCAGTTCTTGAACGGCTATTGTTTTCTAATTTATGCAATATGGATGAGATACATCCTTTTCAACAAAATTTTCAGCATGAAACCTATCTGGTGTTTCTGGCAATTGAATTAACTGACGCTTTTGTCACTAAACGTATTTCTGAAGATATTTTACATGAAGCTGTAAAATTTTAATGTATTGTTGGCTGGCTAAATCACGCCTTAACCTGTAGTATCCGGTGCAGCTTTGAAAAACTTCATCTTTATTTTATACAAAGGTTTTTTTTCGCTTCGTCACTTTTACGCTTTTACTGAATGTCCTAATGACTGCTTTCACTTTTGTTTCATCATTTTTTTCTATTGTTATAGGTATGTCTTTGGTGCTACTTTCCAGGAAGATACCAGCTATAGAAAAGATTCCTCCGAATTGTAAATTAATTTAAGGTGAGTAAGCTCATGTTAATCTACTTGAATGTCCTGAATATCAAAAACGTGGTTGTAAAATACATCTCGGTGGATTAAAACAAAACATCATACGACTCTTCACATACAACTAACCATAAAGATAGGGTTACCCAACTAATAACTGAGTCTTGTACATTTTTTTGAGTTTCTCTCAGTATGTCAGCCAATAGAGTATAGATTAATCGCCGGAGTGGGGGCTCCGAATCAATAGAATCTCTATTCTTTATAACTATTTCTCTTAATTTGCAAGTAATTATAACTTGATGCTTTTTAAATCAAAACTTTAATAATAAGAGTTCAAGAAAACACTCCAAACCAAAAAACGTTTTTACAACATTTGTTTCAAATTAGTAAGAGAGCAACAAAACAAATTACCACAAATTACTCAAAATCGCCAGTTAAAGACCCAACGAAAATATAAAGTAGATAAAACTCATTGAAAACAAACATTAATTTATCTATAGACGAGTAGGTTCTCGGTTTAATCCTCACTAAATTAAAAATATCCAATTCAATGAATTAAAACACAATGTGCGAACTAAAAATGGCGGCCTCTATCTTCCGCGCGCTCTCTCACACACATTGGCTCCATGACTCTCTCTCTAACACGCTGTTTTCCCTATAGTGGTCGTAGAACTCTCATAGCCCATCTACTCAAGTCCAGCTTAATGCTATAATTGCTTTTTAAATCAAAACTTTGATGTTCAGAGGTTAAGAAAACACTCCAAACCACATGGGACATAATTTCGATAACCCTTCTTAGTGGAAAAACGTTTTTACAACATTCGTTTTAAATTAGTAAGAGAACAACAAAACAAATTACCACAAATTACTCAAAAACGCCATTTAGAGACCCAACGAAAATATAAAGTAGATAAAACTCGTTAAAAACGAGCATCAATTTATCTAGCGTCAATTGGAAAAAAGGAAATTGCGTTTGTGATGGACATTACTACTTGCTCATTTAACTTTAACGGCGTATTATGTAGAAAAACAGTTTTTTTTCAAACATCAAATAACTTTTGTGTATAATTAGATAATAATGTTAGGAGAGAAGAAAAAAGCTCATGTTTTCTCTGAATAATGTCCACAAAATTTTGTTCAAGCCTCTTAGGTTAGGTTAGGTTTGTGGTGAGTGGGTCTATAAGGCTCTCCACTGCGACTCACAAGAGTCTATTGTGGCTCACACCTACTCAGATTTCACCAAACAAATTCAGCTTTTTAACAAAGCCGATTATTTTATTTGGTGAATGATATTTCAGGTCCGAGGGCGAGAGAGAGACCCTGCCAAACATCAGATACCTGATTCGAGCCGCGGCGGGGCAGGCACAAATTATATGCTCAGCTGTTTCATCATCTTCCAAACAAAGACGGCAAGTCGGATCTTCCGACAGTCCAAGTTTTAGCATATGATGATTCAGATGACAGTGGCCTGTTAAAAGGCCTGTTAGACAACGTAGGTCATGCCTGCTATGGTCTAACATTTGTTTGGAGACATACTTCGAAGGATGTATAAAAGCCTTTGAATGAACCAATCCTGGTAAATTATGCCAGAAGTCTAAAGCTCTTCTTGCTGTCCAGGTATTTAGTGTTTGTTTGGCAAAACTTATTGCGATGCCAATTGTGGGTTCTGGTCCGATAGAAACACGTGCTGCACCCTCCCTTGCAAGAAAGTCTGCCTTCTCGTTTCCTTCCATGCCAGAATGGCCAGGGATCCAGACCAGCAATACTTTATTGAGTTCTCCTATTGAGGAGAGTCTTTTTTGGCAGTCTAAAACCAAAGCCTCTTTCTGCCATGGCACGGCACGAGGGTCATAA
Source organism: Galerucella calmariensis (assembly GCA_910591675.1). Classification (NCBI taxonomy): domain Eukaryota; kingdom Metazoa; phylum Arthropoda; class Insecta; order Coleoptera; family Chrysomelidae; genus Galerucella; species Galerucella calmariensis. The sequence continues at coordinate 714,448 of CAJUYG010000063.1, read as the reverse complement.
GGGAAACGAAAAAGAGGATGAAATGGCCAAACAAGGCTTATCAATGCCATTCGTTGGGCCAGAACCCTTCTGCGGCGTTGCAAAAACCATAACAAGAAGGAAAACAATTAAGTGGGTCGCCCACAAATCTCTAAAATGGTGGAGGAACTCACCAGGGCAGAGGCAAGCTAAACAGTTCATATTAGAACAGAATCGCCAAAATTTACAGCAGATCTTATGGCCAAAGATAGGAAAACTGTCAAAGCTGTAGTGGTTCTGTTAACTGTAAGCTCAATAGGCATTTAAAGCTGATGGGATTGACAAACGAAGAGATGCGCAGTTTTTGTCACCTAGAAGAAGAAACGCGATAGCCTGGCAAATGTGCGGTTTTTGCATTAGGCGAAGAAAAGCCATTGGCAGAGAGCTATATGGAAGGTTCAGTTTCCACGCTAATAGACTTTTTTAAAGAGTCCTCATAAAATCTATCCATCTATCTACCATGACGGCATTTCCATTTTTTTCGGGAACCTTCAATAGACATCTCGCCCCATAAATCGCTTGCGCTTTCAAAATTTTGTTAAATGTTACATTTTCTTTCTTGGTGCGTGTGCCCTAGTCGGTGCGGGGCCCTTAGACAGTTGCCTAATCCATTGATTCCCAAAGTGGTCCAGGTGGACCCCCAGGGGTCCACGGGAGCCCGACAGGGGTCTACGCTTGCGTGGAAAAAAAATGGGGGTCCACAACTCGTTAACGGGGGTATTAGGTGACCCGACTTGATTTCTCCTATGAATATAGGGAGACAATAATATAGGCAGACAATATTATAAGAAGCTTGACTTCTCCTATGAATATAGGAAGACAATATTATAAGAAGCTCAGCAATTGTTTTTGTAAGAACTTGCATATTCCATATTCAGAAAGAGCGTGTCAAGACTCGCCGATGCCGCGCCACCCGCCCGCCTAGTTAAAGTCGTGTCTGTTTTTAAAATAATAATCATTATTAGTTTTGATGTTAAATTTTGATTCTACTAAGACTGTTATAACAACATAATTAAAAGTGTAGTAATTTTTGTGTTTGAATAAATAGCTACAAAACAAGAAAATATTATTTTTACTTTTTACCACTCCGAAGTGGGAGCTTATTGGTTTCTTGTACTGTGAGTCAATCTTAGAATACAAAAAAGTAAAGTAGGAATCCAACTGTTGGATGAAGACGCTTTTTAGACTGGCCTTGAAACTTAGCTTAAATGACAATACTCACAGCATAATCAAAGCAATATAAATTCTCACCTTTTTTTCGAAAACTTTCAAACTCATAGTTGATTGAAAAATAGCCACAACACAGATTTACATAGACATATACTTTTTTCGGGTTTTGGAAGTAAGTTAGTAAATGTAATAGCTGCAGGGGGTCCACCAGATCCAGCAAAATGTATAAAGTGGTCTATGAGAAAAAAAAGTATGGGAACCTCTGTCCTAATCTACCTTTTGTATAATCCGGCCCTGAATATTATGTCAAATAGGAAAACTCGCTCCAGACGTGATAGGATACAAAACTCCACCCAGCATTTTTTAAAAGGATGGCGTGGACAAAATTTTCAAATTGCCGTTGTGAAATATCATAAAACCGGTTGTCACTAGCAAACAACACGTCGATTCGATACGTACAAATCAGGATTCTCCAACTAAAAATGTAAAGTTGCGTTTTTCATTGGTACGGGATTTACGGATACGGGATTTCGAACAGTGGGTTCTGTCACACGAAAAAATCGTGCAATAAAATGTGGATATGTATGTGGAAGTTGCGCTGTGCCAAGGTATTCAGATAACTTCTATTATTTATGTTACCTATAATACCGAACGAACGAAAAGGCGTTATCTGATAGATTTTGAAAAAGATAACAGTCAGAATTTTATTGCGTTAGATATAGGTGAAGCAATTTTGGGAAATATTACAATTTTAAACGGATAAATGGATGGTTATTAAATACTTCGGACAGCGTCATGAGGTGTCGTGCCAAGAAGGTGAGCGACAAACATCAAAAATAATCATTTTAGCACTTATATCATGAAGACTATAAAAACTAAGATTAGATGGTATTGGTGGAAATATGGACGATTTTGAGGACAGGTTTCATCAAGTTTTTCCGTGTCAGTTCTATCTCTTTATCTAGCCTTCATGACTTGTATCAAGTGGCTGGAGTGAAATGAAGTTAGAAGGTTTCTATAAACAGCAAATTTACATGTTAATTCAAGCCACTAGCAAACTATGTATCTGTATCACCGAACACACACTCTCTTATTGACGATAACTCCGGACACTCGCGTAAGACATGCCTGACAGTTTCATCTTCCTGTTCACACATCCTGCAAAGAGGTGAGTCCACTAGCTCCATAGTATGGAGGTGTTTCCTTAGTTGACAGTAGCCAGTCATAAATCCTACTGTTAAACTAAGTTTTTCCTGGTCATCGCCAAATATTTCTTCAGCGCCAGCTTCCCAGGGTCGCCCAGGGTGATCCTGACAAGACGGCATCCTTTGATTTCATCCCATCTTTTAAGGGATTGAGCATGGGTGTAATGTTTGGCTAGTTTCGCAATCGTCGAAGTCGTTAGGCCGTAGGTGTCACTGGGTCCTAAAATTTTTTAGTCCAGTCGCTTTCCTGGCTAAAGAATCGGCAATGCCATTACCTTTAACCCACCTCAGGATAATATTGTTATCTGCCGATGCGTTACCTAAATCTTGATGGCACTCTAGTACTAGCCCAGATATAATACGTTGTCTGTCCAAGGATAATAGGGCTTGTCTACCATCAATAGAGATTGTTATGTTTTTGCAAACTATGTAATTCACGAGCTTGAAATTTGCGAATCAAGAGAAATGAAAAGAGAATATGAAAAGTTGGCACACAAAAAGAAATATGAATAATTTGCTGGGAAGTTGGATAACTAAGCGTTGTCCATTTTTGCCATTATCGTATCTCTGGAAAGTTTCGTAAACTCTCTGGAAACTAAAGTAGGTATGAGCATTTTAAATAAATATAACCTAGATTTCAGTTATTATAATGTTAAATTATGCTAAATTTGTGTTAGAATTTATTTAAATAGTGGAAAGGATGCAAATGTGGACTAAACGTTTTATTTGTGTTCGTCTCAAAAAGAATTCAACTTAAATAGTAATTTTAACGATAGTTGTATGTATGAATTTTGGGGTGACATTCACTGAGACCCAAGAGATCTATTTTACCCTCTCTTTTTCTCAGCTCTACCTATTTCTTCCAATGTCACATTGGGGCTGATTTCGCAAAAGGGTTCAGGCACCCAAAAAGGTATTTCAGTCCCGCTCTTTGCTAGTTCATCTGCTATTTCATTCCCTTTTATTCCAGTGTGTCCTGGAATCCATAGTAAGGTGACGATAGTTAGTTTCAGCCTGTCAAAAGTATGGACTACCTACATGCTAAGAATGTCTTCTCCTAAGCTAAGTTAATAGGAATGTCAAAATGTTGTAGTGATTTGCGGGAAAATATATTTTTAGTCCCAGAGTTTTTTTTTTCATATTTTCAAGTTTACTTCAAACTACACAAAAAAGAACAGTATTTACACATAAAGTAGTGTATATTTTAAAAAAAGAACTGTTTTCTCGGAAAATACCATTTTTCTATTATCCATCACTGAAATATGTAGCACGTTTAAAACGTTTTCGAAGCACTTCTCCTCGGGCAAACTATTAAATTTTCTTACCCGCACACACACACACAGAAAGAGAAGCGCCGCCTACATGATTTATTCTCAACTATACTCCTTATATTATATAAGTCTCTAATGATCGAAATTCGTGCTCTTCTTACATCTACCATACAACATCAACAAAAGGGTGATTTGTATGCCTTTTTGCTGCAAAGATGTCGGTTGCAACTGACAAAGGGTTAAAGTGATAAAATGCAGGTTGTCTAAACATGATACTCGTTTTAGGCCAGTTTATTACCATCAGTTGATAAAATGGAAATATTAGATGAATTAGAATTGAGGATGAATAAAATACTCGTATTTCTTACATCTAAATATTTAATCCAAGAGATCTAGGATTCTGAGAAAGCCCATTATCTAGATTTAGAGCTAGATCTGTAGCCTTTTCAGGCTCTAAGTAGACCTGTTCCAGTTATTTGATGCGTTGCTATTTTATTTTAAAGAAATGGTATCTAAAAGAGCAGTTTCTAGTAAGAATCAAATCACCGATCAGATTTCTGAAGCACCAAGTATAATTTAGCTTATAGGGAACAGAAAGTCTGGGAAATTTTTCCAGTACGCTGTATTAGGTTGTTTTTCCCGATTTTGGACTTCTTCCAGGACGCGACTTCATAGTATGCGGGATCCGATGGAAGGAATACAATCTCGTTCTTTTCCAACAAATTCTGGATGCCCTAGCACCCACAAAAAAGTTTCAGACTGATGCTAGGATGGGATGAACATCAAATTGGACGCTACCAGCTTTTAATTGAAACAGAAATAATATAAGGTGATAAAGCTAAAAATATATATAGAAACTAATTTTTCCTGTTGAGTTGAAAAAGTCTACAACAGGCCTACGTGTTTTTCCGTATCTATATTTTATTTTTTGGTGACTATTTTGCTTCCTGCGCTTTGCAGTACGGCATTGCAAACACGATGTTTGTGACATTTCGTTTATTAACGGAAGTTCCGCTTTTTTTTCCCAACGAGAAAAACTCGTTAAAGAGATTGTGATTTTAATACCAACTGCATTGTGTATGCAAAACAAGCTCTGAAGATCTGGCGTATATGCTATTTAAGCTCGAGTTAAGTGGAAGTACAGTTAAAGAACAGCAAGACAATAAAAAGAGCTCAATTTACCAACAACCTGACAAGTACATTGAGTATAATTATGGGGGAAGTTAGTAACAAATGATAATAGTTTTTTCTTTTGTTTCAGATTGTAATGTTCAGACTGAGCATGTTACTCAGTTGCATTTTCATGACAAACAGTGCTATGGAGGATAAGAATTTAGCGTCAAATCTTGTAGACTCGACACCGGACTTGACAGATTTCGATAAATACGCTGTCACTTGCTATATTTGTGTGAACGTTTCTGACAATCTTGTTTGTAATCAGTTTGCTATAGATAGACCCTGTAAACCTGGTAAGTAAATGCTGACCGTACGTTACCTTACGTTGTGTTACATTGCTTCGTTATGTGCCTTGCTTGCGTGCGTGTGCTCTCTCCTGAGTCTCACTCTCGTTTACGAAGCAGCGATTTATATGCTTTGACCGGGAATCGAGCCCGGGCCGCCCGCGTGGAAGGCGAGCATTCTATCACTGAACCACCGACGCTATATTGAAATTCTATGCAAAGCTGGTATTCGCAGTGCTGGTGATCTACTTGAATTTGTTCGTATAAATTTTCACTATTATTTCCTTTTTTTGTGGTAAACGTACAGTTCTTGAATGTCCAATTAGTATAATGCTACGGTTTCCCTTTTTAAATATACGATGCTGTTATAAGTAAATGTTGCCAGTCGGACTCTTACCATTATCTATAATAATGAATATTCTGCTTAATATTTCAAACGTCTACCTGTTGTCGTTATTAATATCAAGCAGAATAATTATTTAAAAATAAAATAACATTAAAAAAAACTTACTCACGGGGAATCGAACCCGGATCTACCGCGTGAGAGTCTGGTATGCTTACTACTCGACCACCAAAGAATATGCAAATTATTTATCTATAACGTCAAATGTATTACATATTTTTTGCTTAAAAGGAACTAAAGTTCCTACCGTGTGTCCCGCGACACGCTCTACCTTTTTTTTTGTCTCAATTTTCCGTGGTCTTCAGATTTCTTATAATATATGGAAATCTACTAATTAGACCATGTAGATTGTTCCTGAAGTTGAAATTATATTTTTTTCGAAATTTTTCACCTCCTCACTTTTCGGTGTCCATGTATACAAACAAGCATAGGTACGTTTCTCCGAATGTGTATTCCAAATTTCACGAATACTGTGGTACAAGATAAATCTAGAATATGAAATAATACGAGCACATTCTTTTAGCTGAAATGCTGTTAAATCTCTTTTTGATTTGTAAAAACTAAATGTTCAATATTGCTGAATATTAAAAGTTTCCTATTGGAAATTTATACATTTGTGGTATTTCTGTTTGTTACAGGAGAAACATTCTGTCACACTTTACACATAATGGATTCGAAAGGAACTAGCGTTTTGGTGAACAAAAAGTGCACAACCGAGAAAGAATGTCAAAGAAATAAAGTAGGATGTGTGGAAATCGACGCTCAAATGGTACGTTATTCTTATAGACCAGTCAATATTTACCTTAAGTGGGGTACATCATAAAAATTAACATATATATTTAATTAATTATCAATTAATTTTAAAAAAGAAATGCATTGCCATACAGTGCAAGTTCTGAGGATACGCTTTCTGTTACACTTGTATTGTACAAAGCAGAAACAATAACTGTGTGACGCTACACTACTGAAAATCTCAACACCTGATAAGGTTCAATGTAATTGGCGTTTGTCAAAATTTTACCACCAATAGCAGCCGAGTAGGCAGGGCAATATTGCTCTGTCTCTCTTAGTTGGTAATTTCTGGGACATCAAGTTAGCTGGCGAATACTGTAGATGCGTAGGTTCTCGGTTCAATCCTCACTGGAGTCAAAATTTTCAATTTAATATGACTCTCTCTTTAACACACTGTTTACCCTATAGTAGTCGTAGAACTCTCATAGCCCATCTACTCAAGTCCAACTTAATGAAATAATTAAAAAGTTGAAATATAAAAATTATTTAAAACATTGTGAGAATCCATTTCCAAAAATAATCCTCAACTTATAATTATTTTCACGAGATAGGATCTTAATCCCTTCATAATCTAATATACTATTACATTTATGAATTTTTAAATATTACCAAACTAACAGTACCTGTATCATTTGGTGTTTGAAAGAAAAATTGCCAAAATGGGGCACGTATAACTTCAATGATATTATATCATTTTGAACGGTCAAGTTTCACTAACTGGACTATTCAGACACTCATAATATTTGAAATATGATTTGTTGTTTGCTGAAATACATATATAGAGCTTTTTATGAGGCAGAGGATGCTATATTGGAGCCCCAACCTACCCAATCTTCTTTTCTGCAATGTATTCATTTTGAAATGTTCTTTTTTTGGAACAATTTGAGAGTATGCATTTTTTGTATGAAAGAGATTTTTTTTTAATCTATAAATATTTTTTTTCAGATGTGCGTATCCTGTTGCGATCAAAATTATTGCAACGTGAACGCGCCAAGTAATACCTCGACAGCCATCTTCGACGACAAAATATCAAAAATGCGCATGCTGGCGAAGAATCTCTTCAGGGAAAGAGAAAAAGCACTAACGACGACAATTAAAGAATCCAAAGCCAATCATAATAAATACGGGTGGAAGAAATCAATTTATTATTACGTTTATCTGTTATTTATGTTAATAGTTGGTACTTAATAAATTTTATAATAAACACGCTTTCTTTTGCAGGAGTACTATCGCTTCGTATTTTGTAAATATTCTGCTTTTTGCTCAATTATAAATAAATCATAAAATACTATACCTTATTATTTTTCATAGCTTTCAGTTTGCGAATCGCCCAAGAACATAAATAGACTATTCGACTAATAGCTTACTTTGAAATTGTCAACAGGATGGGAACAGATGGTAAATAGGCGTGTATTTAGTTCCAGAGGCTGGTCGAATGTTCATTGGCCCCCTATTTTAACCGCTGTTGCCAGAAGCGCAGATTAATTTGTACAAATGATATTTTTGTCTCGTTATCGTTGACTTTTTTTCGAGTTCATACACTATTCGGTAAAACTAAACACTCTCACCCGGCAACAGTGTCCTTTACAGAGAGAATTCACTAGTTGGTGGTATCTAGTATGTTCCCAACAAGGAAGGAGTGAGGGTGTTGAAAAATGGGACAATAAACATTCGGCCAGCCTTTGGAACTGAATACACGCCCTCGCTGACCACGCACAATTATTCTTTCTCTCTCTTTCAAGCTGTTTTTCTCATATTTTCCTTGTCGTACTTGTGTAAGTCGCACGGTTCGAAAAGCTTTTTCGCAATCTGTATTTGAAAATTCGGTAACCTTATGCGTCTTTATCTTCTATATTCCTCAATTTCTGAACAAGCAATAAACTAGACAATCTTTAAAACAATAAAAAACAATTTAATTTCGATTTATTATAAATAGTATTAAAAAAACTTTCAATCTCCCTGTTTTTTGGACAATTTTTTGGCCATTATCCTCAGGAATGGTCCATATATCAGTATCCAAAATAAGAGTAGTTGTACTCCTATATAATTAATATTAGCATACGCTACTGAGAATTTGTCATATTTCAATAACGCAAAAGAAGTCCAGCACCAAGCGGTCATAACAAAAGTATACATCCATCTAAGAGTATTGGATAGCAAGTGTATTGATGGTATAGAGAAAAATGCGTTCAAGCCTTCGTTGGTATTTGTTATTTTCCAGATCTAAAACAATAGTTAAAAAAAATATTTTCAGATTGGCGCCCAACGTGGGGCAAATGCAAAATTCTACTAGCCAAGTATACGTTTCGTTCGACCAAGAGAAAAATCTCGAGATATTTAAATTTGAAATGTTATGGGCATACAGAAAGAAAAACCACAAGACCAAAAATAGAGTAAATTTACAGTCCAGTTCAGGAAGCTTCATCTGTTGAAAGCATTTCCGTTTTCCAGTAAAAGTTTTTGTATGTTTGGTGATTATTATACATTGGAAATATACTTACATCAGCTTCCATAACCATAACGCCAAACTCAAATAAGAAGCAGGCATAATATCCTTCGTGATATCCATGCCATATTCCCAAAAAGAAGAGTGAAATAAATTGACTAGCGTGCCTATTTCCTAAAAACTTTACTCTTTTGTAAATGTATTGAGCTAACCAAGCATTGGTAGTTAAATTAAAAGATTTAACAAAATCGTTGATCCCTAAGGATCCTTCAAAAGTTAACAGATTCACGTTTTTCAGTGCGTCCCATTTAACCAGTCCTTTTTCGTTTAATCCATTTTGTGTTATACCTTGAACAACAGATTAGGTGTGTCTTCAATTAACGAAACAGTCACAACAAAGTATATACTTACCAAATAAAATGCAAGACCCTTCTGTTAACAACCAAATTGAAAGATATCGGTATAAAGTATATCTACCCCACAGACCTAGTAAAAACAACCTTAATAAGAAATTTCTTTGTCCATATTCTTCAGATATTAAATAATCATTGGATACGATTGTGCCCATAAACTGGTAAATAACTAAGTATACAATTCCTAAGCTGAAGCTCTTCAGGCACGCTGGTACACTGTCTGGAGGACCGTTCTGAAAATATTTCAAGCAGAATTGTGGGTGTCCAGTCTTTTTTGGTATAATTAAAAATAAAACTGACTGACCTATTGGTACTGTACTGATTTCAACTACAAACCTTTGAATTAAATTTTCCATCGACAAAATCTAGATATCTCCGCATAGAAAACTGAGGCCCCACTAAAAAGGATGATGGAAAGAACGAATGGCCGTATAATTCTATAATTCCAGGTCTTTTTACAAGAGCCAACTTTTTACTTTCTGTAGACAATTTTTCAATCGGTTTTCGGCCATCATATAGATCAAAAGCAATGCCTAAAAGTATATTTGTAAATGTCACAGAACTAAACAATAGTTTTGAGTTTGGAGCCAAGAAAATAGACAGATAAAGGCATGGAAATGAAGCAGTGCAATTTGACATAAGAGGAGATGAGATGAAGTCGTGCTGCCGGAAATGCTAGTAGCTAGTGACAACTCCCTAGTGTCCAGCGGAACCAACAAGCAACAGCAGGTTCCCAGCACAGTTAACATAATAAGCGATTTTCAGCAAATTACTGGTTGTAGCTTGTCGGTTACTTGCGGTAACAAACGTAAAATGAAGCGGTTACGATATTGGTTGTAAATATGCAAGCACAACAATTAAAATAACTTTGAAAGTACACTGAAGCAAAACCAACTAAACTCAAACACGATCTATTATTATAAATCAGCATAGGTAACCTCACTATCAAGTACCACGTGTTCGGAACGCTTTGTTTATTGTTTTACCACCAGACTCTTGTCAAAATGGTTTGTGACGTCACTTGGACATGTCCGATTCACGACGCCTATACTCAAATCAACATAATCTCACAATAGGTCACCGATTTGGCATTTCAGTAGTTACCGTTTAGGACAAAAATTTTATAACCAGTTGCTCTTTAAAAGTTAGCTAGGTGTAATGTTTAAAATAGGTACCTATTAAACGTAATGTGATAACACACTGAGGCATCGTCCAAGTGATGTCATAATTTTCAGTACTTGTACATACATAACCTACAAAGTATGAAAAATAAATATTAAAAGCAAAATAATAGTTACTTTTTTTCACAGTAACTCACCTGTAATTAAATATACCATATTAAAAATAAAAACAAGGGCGACGTTTAGGGCAGACCCATTAAGAAGGATAAAACTGCAATGAGTGCAAAATATAGTGAAAATACAGTGAAATATATCATTTCCATAATTCCAGTAACCTATACTAAACCCACAAGAAATAAAGAAAATATGTTGCAAACTATTTTCTTTGTTATAGAAATATTTTCTATGTAGTAAGGCTAGTGGGTAACCTAAAAAAAAATATTGGAAAAAAGAAATAAAATGTATCCTTCACCACGTTAAAAAAATAACAAGAACTCACTAAATAGAATTGATAGCAACAGTTTTAAAGCTGGTTCTGTTAGCCCCACGGATTGACTGATATCCGATAAAATACCAGGTGGATTATCAATCTTACTCGACATGATGAGATTTTGAAATCGACTAATTACATTTTACACAAATGTCAATCAATGAAAATAATGCACTTATACGATAAGAGGCGTTTAATATTGTCGCTGGATTTCCAAAAGATATCAACAAAATTACCACTTGAACAAAAGAGAAAATATATTCATTACTGTATACCTAGTTCGTTCAAATATATTTCGTACCAGCTTAGTGACTGGATTAGTTCCATAACGGATATGAAAATACCAAAGAATGCACATTTTTTCAATTGATTATACCTAATCATTAATATTTCATACAAAAATGAAATATTTTGTTGTATTATGTTTTTTTTCTCTATCACTTTCCTAAATATCAATAATCACCACATATCTATAACAAATCCCAAGAATACTACATATATTTATACAGGGTGATTCATTACCTACTAATTGGAAATAATTTAATAGTAGAATCCTGACTTCAAATTATGAAGATTCAATCCAAAACACCTAAATAAAATATAGCTGCTTACTTAACAGGGTGTTTTGATTAAAAATTTGAAAACTATTTGTGCTCAGTACTTTAAAACTGTTTTATGTAAGTATTCATTTCATATTTGGCAGAAAGTGTAGATAGTGTACACCCCACTAAATTATATTAAACAAACGTTTCTGGCTACTACCAGAGGCGTTCGACAGCGGCAAGTGACAGGTTAATCGTTCCCAAATTCTACGACACTGGCGAAATAGAAATTTTAGCACAATTTTTCGATTCTCCAATACTTTTTACGTCAATAGAGTACTCTTTTTCCATAACGATAAGGTCAATATTTCTCGAGATAAAGCTGTCCAATTTTGATGTGTAATAAGTAATAGCTAAGTACAGCGGACAGATCGAGACGTGAACGGTGGGAGAAGTTCGAGATGCGCGAAGCCACAGAGGAAGTATTCGGAAAACAGAAAGGCAAAGATACGATGATGCGGACTAAGGGGTAAATGCAGAGATTTACTTTACTTACAATGATGAAGGAAAGGTGTAGGTAAGTATTTTCGTTTTTTTTTTTCAAATGCATTTATATAAAATGTAATATTGAATGTTTATATTCACAAAATTGATATCATCAGTGAAGGCTAAAGCACAAAGAAAATTGTCTAATATAAATTAAAAAGCAAACAAATATAGAATGTATCAATTCAATTATTATTATTTATAACTGATAGTGCATTTTACATAAAGTTATCAGTGAAACTGACTAGCAGCAAAAGGTATTCAGGTATCTATCTCAATGATAATTTGGAATTTCCAATGTAAGAAACGATACAGGGTATTTCCAGACAGAAGATGAACGAAAACACTCAAGTGTGATGGAGTGTTTTGATTAATTAATATCTATATTTGTCAAGATGCATATTTTCTATTATCAAAGTTTGTGAAGCAGTAGTGTGGAGGTTTGAGTTTAAGATAAATCAGTCTTCGCGTTTCTTGAGAAAGTATAAAACGTAATAATCAGTTTTAGGATTCATGTTTTATATTTCAAGATTATTGATGCCTGCTGTCCAGCTTGTACACCCTGACGAGCCGTCCCTATGCATGGTTAAACCCAGTATCTGGTCCAGATAATACTTTTATTTTTTCAAATTGAATAATTTCTGTTTATTCTCAATGTTTATATTCTTCCAAGTAAAATGGATAATACAATAACATCATAAATGGATTGTTTTAGTTTGTTTGATAATCGAAAAGGGTAAGTATATTCTTCAGAAGGCTTTTTATTAAGAAACATTTACAACAATGAGCTGTTAACCGATAACCAGCTTTTGATATTTTACTGGACTTTCAGAACTCCTAAATGTTTGCAACTTTCACCACAAATACCTCATATAACTAAAAATGAAGTTACTAGCTTTCTCGTTAGGTTTATGAATTAAGATAAGTTGAGATTTCGAAGGGATTTTTAATAAAACTAATAGCGTAAATAACAAATTTATTAAATGGTACATAAACTTTGTCCTTGTTATTGTAAGCAGTCCCATATATTTATTTATAATAAACTAAAATAATCATCTTATATAATATATAATTTGTGCACAAAAAAATT
>CAJUYG010000063.1:653378-701471 GCA_910591675.1 Galerucella calmariensis | reverse complement strand
TTGAGTTGTCATACGTCAAGTTACGGTGTGCGCAGACGCAGTCGGCTAAAGAGGAAGAAGATACTAATACATACGTCAAAAAGTGGTTTTTGAGAACAAAAATTATATTTTATTGCAGTCATTATTATCAAATACTGAAAGCGACCAAACAATTTTCTTTTAAGGCAGGATACGTAACTGAGTTTTCGAGAAATTTCGGCTGTCTCACTATAATTTCTACCAAAAACGACCTAACCTACTTCTTTGAGGCAAGTACAACTACTCGCTTTTTTTCGTGCTGTATTTTTTCATCGCGAATCTTATCAGTGGACCGTATACGATGGGCCACATCACAAAAAGTATAATACCCACGTAGTTGGTGTTTGAGAATGTTTTGAAATATCTTTCAAAGTTTAAAAACACAAAAGGCAACAAGCAGAATCCCATAAATACGAAAGTATATATCCTAAGGACGATTTTCATAGGCAGTTGAACTTGTTGCGATGTGAAAAACTTTTGTAGAGTTTCGTTGGAATTCACTATAGATTTAATCTGAAAAAAATATAATAGTAATAAAAATTGAATGTAATTTGAACCGTTATATTTACATCTCTTTCCATTAATATCACTAAAAATTCGAGAAGAAAGCAAACGTAATACCCGTCGTGGAAACCATGCCACACAGCTAAAAATGCTAGTGAAGCCAATTGACTAACATGCCTATTTCCCATAAATTTGAGTCTTTTGTAAACATATTGTGCGATCCAGTTATTTGTGTTTACATTGAAAGACCTGATGTAATCGTTGAATTCAATTGTGTTTTCGAAAATGTACAATTTAATATTTTCTACTCCGTCCCATTTTACTTGCCCTTTTTCATCTAATCCATTATGGGATATACCTTAAATAAAAATACATAGTAATAAATTAATAGGGAGGTATTTTGTAATCTCTTCTCGCCACAATACAGAGGGTTCTCAAAATCAAAAAACGGTCAATACTTGAAAATTTCAAGTGAGCAGAATGATTTGAGATATACTAGATAGTAGATCCATCTAACGGATTTTTTCAAAATAATCATTTCATGTTCAAATGCTTTATATTGTAGGTTATGTACATAATTTTACACAGAGATAATTGTTTTGTTTTGACTTGTGTAATTTCCAATTGATTTTATGGTGGGTAACATACAAAATTTTTTTCTTCTCATTTTTTTGGGAATCAAACCACAATAATGTTTTTTATTTTTTATTTCGACGTTTCGGTTGCGTTCCAGCTACCGTTGTCAAGATTAACTAGTAACAAAAAAATTTTTTGGTTCCTATCTGACACAACGAAAAAAATATGACAACTAGACAATCGATAATATTTTGAAGTTCAAGACTACAAAACTTTGTTGTCAAATTTTATTAAGGTCCATTCATAGTAGATCACATCTCTGGTAAAATGTGAAATAAAATATTTTATTTTATGAAATTCTATCGATATGATAGTCTACCAGAAAAGGAATCCGGTAAAGTGCACGTTACAGGAACGGTTTTTATTGGGATAGCGCTATTTTTTCGCTTATTTTGGAAATGTTGTGAATAAAACGCGCTTGTTGTTACTTTTTTGTGTATGATTATTTTTGTTTTCAAAATATGTATAACTCAGTTTGGTGATTTTGTGTATTGAAGTGTGTATCGATTAACAACTATTCCAATGATAAATCATAAGAAAACCTGGATAAAAACTTATGATACTATCCTGATAACGCAGGTAATTGATTATTGGAAATTTCTCTTTCTAACTTTGGTAACCAAATTTGACTACATTCGGCTGAAATACTAGCTACACAATATTTATCTGCATTTAGTTGTATTAAAGCACTTTCTTTGATTTTTCGTCTTTTATTATTCGGCTCTTTCAATATTATTGAATTTTATGTCCCAAGCTTGACAACGGTAGCTGGAACGCTACCAAAACGTCGAAATAAAAAATACAAAACATTATTGTGGTTTGATTTCCAAAAAATAGGAAAAAAATAATAAGTAATGCCACAAGGAACTTACAGAAGATATACAAAATTTTATTTAAATGATAAAATGGATAAATAAATATAAAAATAATTAAACCAATAAAAACAGTTGTAAATATTTCATTGCGTCTACAAACTGATAACGAGTTAAAATTATAGTTTGTGTCAGGCAAAGTTTAAAATATGTAACACTCAAGATAAACATTTTAACATACAATAAATATTATTCATGAAAATAAGTTTTTAATTAAGAATGAAGATAATTGTTTTTTTATCAGTAGACTTTCTTTTTTGTTGTTGTGATATGAATTTTATTACTGTCAGGGAAACTGAGACATATTTCTAATAAAAAGTAATAAAGTATAAAAAACACTTCCTTGCTAAAAATTAATATTAGTATGTAAATTTGTTATTGCACTATTTGCAAATTTAAATTCAAGCATAAAATTTGAATCACAATTAACAAGATACATTTTTAAAATGTTTGCTTTGTCTAAAAATTTGATTTACATTTAAAAAAAACACTTCCCCTACACGGTGCTATTTTTTATTCTTCTCCACTTTCCCCCTAGCGTGAAATTTTGAAAAATTCCGAAAAAAAAACAGTTTTTCGATTTTTTTTTTCTAATTTGGGAAATCGATAGACTGGTAAACTTTTTTTCATATTAATCTACATACTTAAAGGTACTTATTAAAAAAAAATCAGCCATATTGCTAATTACTTGTACTTTTATTCTAAAATGACCCATACCGACTGGCCTAAATTTAAAAACTGATATTTTCATTTTCATTTAAAAATATATCCAAATTCCATAATTGGAATCCATTTTCCATCAAATTTCAATCCAAAATTCACCAACTAAACAAATTCAAATATATTAAGAACATTATAATATTCTTCACTAAATTATATTAAGTAGATGTACTCTATTATCAAGTATAAAATAGAATGTTGATTTCAATTGACTTACCAAAGAGAATACAGGCACCTTCAGTCAATACCCAACATGATATGTACTTATAAAGAGTAAATCTGCCCCATAATCCAAGTAAAAACATTTTTTTGAAAAAACCTGTTTGTGCATACTCTTCAGACAATATATAATCATCAGATATGTATGTACCAAGTAGTTGGAATATTCCCAAATACAATACACCTAAAGCAAATCTTTTAGTAGCTGCTAGAACACTGTCTGGTGGACCATGCTAAATAAAATACTTGATTATGACAATAGTGGTTCACACAATACATTCATTTTTTCAACTAACCTTGGTATTATACTGGCCATTGACAAATTCAATGTATCTTTTCATGGAAAATTGAGGTCCAATTAAAAATGAAGTCGGAAAGAAAGCATGGCCAAATATTTCAAGAATACTGGGTTTTTGGACTAAGGCTAATTTTTTACTATCTTTGGACAAAGTTTCTACAGGCTGGTGCCCATCATACAAATCAAATGCTACCCCTAGGACAAAAATAATAACCATTACCCCTTACATTAAATAGATTTATTCAAAATGTACCTATTAAACGTAGAGTAACAATACATTGAGGCATTGTCCAATTTATATCATAATGTCCAGTGCTTGTATAGAAGTAACCTAAAAACAGGATTAAAGAAAAAGACAGGGGAACTAATTT
Source organism: Galerucella calmariensis (assembly GCA_910591675.1). NCBI lineage: Eukaryota > Metazoa > Arthropoda > Insecta > Coleoptera > Chrysomelidae > Galerucella > Galerucella calmariensis. The sequence continues at coordinate 697,833 of CAJUYG010000063.1, read as the reverse complement.
GTAATATTTACTTACCTATAAGGAGATAACCCAAATTAAAAACAAACACAATTGCAACACTAAGTGCAGTTCCTTTAAGAATTGAAAATGTGCAATATGTGAAGAAAATAGCGAAAACATTGTGGAATATATCTTTCCCAAAATTGCAATATCCTAAAGAAAATCCTGAAATAATGAAAAATAGATGCTGCAAACTGCGTTCTTTAGTATAAATGTACTTCCTATGCACTAAAGCCAATGGATATCCTAAAAATTATTAGTATTACTCAGTAGCGTATATAAATAAGATAAATATTATTAAAATTATTTCCTTCCAAATAAATTATGATATTCAAATTTAAAAGAGTATTTTGATAATGAAAGTATATTTCGATTAGGAAATGTGTTTTCAAAATGCTGATACATATAATACAAAGGTTAAATATACATTGACTATTATAAAAACTTTACAAATAAAACTGTGTTGTAAGCCCATAAAATTAAGATATTTGAACCTGCTGGCAAAGTGCAAGGTATCACTTTACAAGAGCAATTTATATATATGCCAAAAAGTGTGTTAAAAATTATTATCTTACCAATTAAAATTGTAAATAATAACCTCAAGGCAGGTTCAGTTGTTCCTAAATATTGGGATAGTCCTGAAAGAATACCACTTGAATTTTCCATTTTATAAGAACTTTTAATAAACTATTTAAATAAGTAACTTGTACTCATTTCATAACAAAACTTGAAACTTTTCTCTTTCTTCTTTCTAGTGTAACAATAATCCAAAATAATCCAAAACATAGATAACATACATACGAACATACGGATAGATAGGACTCTCCACCACAGAGTAAGATGGTGTACTCCATAGAGAAATAATGACTCTGTGGTGTACTCTCTACTCCCCACTGAATTTCAGCACCATTTAGCGCCTTGGAACAAACTGAATTTAAAAATTAGTGTCAAATTTAAATATATATTATCTAGAGAAAAAAAATGGTTGAAGGTTGTAAATGCTATCTACCGAAATTTAAAACATTATGGGCAACAATTCACTGCAAAGTGTATAACTTATAACACATTGCTTGATCTTGGACAAAATTATCAAATTATCTTCAACCATGGTGCAAAGCTTCCGTCTTTGATTGATCCCCAATACCTACCCATGCTACTACCAAGTCCTACTATCCCTTTTTCCAAGTATTGGGAGAAATTGGTTTAGTTTGATCCTTTGAATATTGTTACTATAAATTGTTTTTGACTTGAACATGCTTAAACAATCAAAAAATCAAAACCCAACAGAAATTCCTACTATAACCTGTTTTTAGGCTACGCCATAGATCTTGGATTTTATTTCTATGAGATAAGGGCTAGCCAACCAACGCGGCATCACTTAAGTGATGTTAAGTCAAGTGAGTCAAGTCAGATGTGTTAAGCATGATGAGTTAAGTATGTTTTATCTATGGTGTTGTTGTTAGGCAACCAAAACAACATGCATGTAATTATGTAGGTATTCTTTGACAAGAAAGTTACTTTATAATAATTACAATTTTTTATCTATAAGAAGTTGTACATAATAAAGAATTGAATAAATACATTTCCATGAATCTAAATCAATTCATATGGATTTTTACATAACACCATATAGTCAAAATAGAAGTAGGGAACTTTCAAGGAATTTCACTAAAAAAAAAGATTTGAATATTCATACATTCCACAAATTTGAATATTCATATTGTTAATGTGCTAATTCATCGTTGTAAAAATTCTATATATACTTTAAACAATTTATTTTACTATTCTTTTATCGCAATATGTCGTAACATACTCCCGTATTGCAACGTCAAAAAGGTCAACATGTCATGTCAAAACTCAAAAGTTTGTCAAGATTTGTAGGTTTGGAAATAAGTGCAACTCAACTTTTTCCAGTTTCTATTTAGCTGCAATAGAGTGAATTCTCCTAAGTTGTGGTTGTTAACTATCTAATAGATCCCGATAGAAAATTGGTGAGTAGTTTTATAGTTTTATGTTTTAATGTCGGCAAAAATGATTTTGTGACGTCTTCATATTGGGTACTTCTACTAAATCTTTTTCATTATTTTGTATGGAAATTTTATTGATTTAAGCGTAATTTGATATTTGCTCTATCATTTTTTATTACATTATTATGTGATGTCACCGTTAATTAGATAAATTTCAATAAATTACATATGTAAACTCATGTAAAATTTTCTATGAGTAATTCAACCAAGTAATTACCTGTAAACTGGTTTTAAAGTGATAAAAAATACATAAATAATCATCCTAACTAGTTGAAACTTTGATCTACATACAGTCCGAAGTATAAAGAATTTTGTAGCCTTCTCCATTGATTATTACTGTTTACAAAAGTTTCTATGTCTATACCTAATTGTACTCTACTTTTTCAATGTCAACTGTGTTTTTGCAAGTTATTTTCTAGCACAATACTCTGGAATTAATATGGTTCTAAGTAGAGTTCAGTTTTACATTTTGAAAATGTTACCATTCATAATTTGTATGATATTTGAAATTTTAAATAGTCCACATGTTTAATAATTGTATTCACTAAAAGCATTTCCTCATAGGCAACAATAGTATTCAAATATTAACCTTGGTATGTGTAAGTATAATTGAGACAGTAAAACTGAACAATGGAACAATTCTTATATGTACCATTATCAGGCACACAGTTTTGCTATCTGTAACTCTCCAGACACCAGTATGTTAATAAAAGTAAGAGAGCTCCAATTTTACTTCCACAAAATTCATTAAATTGTATTCAAGCTCAATTGGTTAAAAACCAAAAAGTTGAAAAAACAATAATTGTGAAAAATCACGATTTGACATACAAATTTTTGTTGAATATTTAAATATTTTTTAATTAGTTTGCAACTCACAATTCATACTTTTTCTTCCTAATTTGGTGCTTTGTCATCTGTACTTTTTACCTCCAGTGTTTTTCTTTGTGAATTTCTTTAAATTTCCATACAATGACTTGTAACTATTATTATTATTAATTACCAATTACATTAAAAATTTTTATAATAAATAAACAAAGAATATAATTATTAATTTTAACATTATTCAAATAAAACAAAACATATGCAAATTGTTATTAATAAACAAAATGATTTCTATTTTATTAAAATTTCCTATTTCCCAGCAATTAAAATTAACAAAAGCTGATTGTACTTATTTCTTATTCAGTTTTTTGTGAATTTTTACAAAATAACATTGAATTGTAGTATTTGATACAAAATATTACATAATGAGTATAAATTTACTCAACAATCGAAATCCGCAAATAGGTATACTTTTTTTATTCAAATGCTCAACCTAAAGGTTACAATTATTGCAAAATCAGCATAATTTAACATTTCTAAAATGTACAGCTCCACCATTCCAAGTTTCAATCCCAATGGTTATATTTAAACATTGTTAAATATACAATGTGTCAAAGAATTTAAATAAAACTCATCATTTCCATAGATATGTCAATCTGATTGATTGAAAATAACTTAAACTGATTTATGTATGCCAAAAAACGATCCCATTTAATTTTAATTCCAGCATTATCGACGCCAATGTTCAAGTTACTAGTCCCCCCCAAGACACTGAAATTGATTTTTGGTTGATTTCTTGTTCCAAGCCAAACATATGCACACCTATCATAATTAATTTACTATTAGAAAGTTGATCTATTGCTTCATGGCCATTGTGACAGAGCACTTGACTACATACATATAGATACTTTCATTTAATTGTATAATAATAACAATTAAATACTGATGAATATACAGGGTGTTCACTATAATACTCTCTCTCTTAAATTATTTTTCGAAAAATAATTTTAATTTGGTTTTACCTTTATGCTGCGGGGGATCGTATTGTAGTGCGATCTAGCGGAGATTACCGAAAGTTGATCTGACGTTATGGAATATTTGGTATTTTGTTGGATTCTGTTTGGTATTTTTTGTGAAATTTTTGTATAATTTTGAATATATCTGAGCTTTGGACCTTTTTGTCCAATAACTTTTTATTTTTTCATGAGGCATAGGGTTCGAGGTAATTTTTAGAATATTGTGTGGAAACTTCTTGGCATTTTTTATATTCTCATGTTCCTAATTTTTGTTGGTTATGTATCTTTTTTGGATTATTTGCAAAAAATTTTGTAAATACAGAACCAAATCTCATTGTTCGATATCTAGGTTCTATTACTTCAATAAACCACTCAATAAAATTATCTATACCATCATTACGGAAAATATATCATCTATAAATAAAAATGAATCACTGCCGAAGTGTTTTGAAAGCACAAATTTTTTGCACCAAATTGGATAAATCTTTCTTTTATTGGCAAAAGAGAAAAAAATTAAAAGAAAAAAAGGTGCAATCATAAATTACATATACATAATCGGCTGCACCGATTTTTGTGTGAGTTTGAGTAAGTAACTGGTTAGATTCACAATTAGTCCTGGTAGGTGGCGTTGCAGTCGAAATCCCAACTCCTAAACGGATGAGCCGATTTTGATGAAATTTTTTGTGTGAGTTTAAGTAAGTAACTGGATGGTTTAGATTCACAATAGAGCACACGCATATTCCATATTTTGCTTAGATATTAATTTGTATTAGTAAAGTTGATATCAAAAATAACTAATAATAGGGAATAAACCAGTTTCCATTGGAAATTACTTCCAAATTTTAAAATAAAATTCAAATTTCAATGCACTTTCCGACCACCACCACCCGAGGATTTCCGAACGCTACCGATGATACGTGTGATGTCATACAATTTGTTTACTTTTGTCAATATGGCTGGTATTGCATTAGGCTATGTGTAGTTGTGTGTTTATATTGTATTTTAATTAACTATTAATTGCTTCATCGACGTAAAAATATCATTTATATGTTTGTTAGAGACCATTACGTGTTTGTATGTGCTTTTTTATTTCTAAAAGTCAACATAAAGTGGAAAGTGGACATAAATATTCGATATTTCCAGGATATTTGAAGACTTTTGAAAGAAAATATTTTGTCTGGAGTTTTAATAGACGCTGATTTACACTCTGGAACAATGCATTACTTGGAATTCCAAGTTTTTTTCGGTTTTATCCATTTTTTAAGTTTTCAGAAACAAATTAGGTCACAAAAACTCAGAGCGTGATACACGAATAAGAACGTTAACAAATCGAGTGACGTCAATGGATGGGGCAGCCATCTTTAACACGTAAAGCGCGTTTTGGCGGACTTTCAAATTTTATGATTTTTAAAGAGTTTATATTTTTCTGAAAAAATAGGCATGCAAGGTGTTAGGATACTTGATAAAGCGTCAATTCCCACCAATAGCAAAATTTATGCTTGTACCCTATTAGTCACCAAAAATGACGCTGTAATTTATATTTTTTAATACAAAACAATAGTAAAAATTGAGACAAGACAGGACAAGGTCTGTGATGTCCGCTAGTATTTTCATATTCGAAAATTCATCGTTTGTTATTACTGATAAGAAGTACCGTACACAAATCATTGATGAAGGCACCTTCACATCATGTAGCCTACATGCAATGATGCAAGCTTTTACGGTTATCGATCTGACTACCAGATTTAAGAGTATAAAAATGCTATCAATATAAGGTCAAGATTAAAAGGTCAGTGGTTCGCCACGGAATTTCGATGAATTTGAAACGAGAAAGTGAATAACTTTTATAAAGGTTATTTAAATCGGTATCAGATGATTCGAGCAAATCAGCTCGATCTATCATGTAGGTACTCCATATAATCCCTATAGTTAATTGACATATATTCAAAGCTGGCTCTCGATACTTGTTTTTAGCTAATCCCAAAAAAACAAATCATTGTATTTTTGGATTGATATAATAGATAAGCTTACAATATTATGAAGATTTTGTCTTAAAAATACAGTTTATGACCTACTAAATAACCTCTAATATGTAACTTATTTTGAAGGTTAAGCATTTAAATAAAAGTCTAGATATATACAGTCATTTTTTACGCATCTTATCAATAGTTGCTTACATTTAGCGCTATTATAGTTGACCTTGGGAGGTAACACTATGTAACAGTAGAGGTAGCCATATTATTTAGTACCGGACATCACAATTTTCAACCCAAAAATATCAAAATGTCATGAATTTTGAGTTATAGTTTGTATACTTTAGAGCTGGAGTCCATCAACGAATTGTTGACTTCTCTGGGGTTATTTTATGAACAAGGGTAATGAATTAGGTTGACATATGCTAGCAGGGTTGCCAACTGAAATGTTTACTACCCAAAATTGGGGGGTAAAAAATTAAAATGGGATTTTTCTAGTGGTATTTCAAGGTTTTTTCAACGAATATTTATTTTGGTGTGTTATAGGCATAGGAATCTATAACTCCTTAAAACGGAATAAGTGACACATGGGCGTAGCCAGCTAAGGACAACCGCCCCCCCCCTAGAAGCAAAAATAAATTTATTAATTTTTAAATTTTGATAAACAAAAAATTCCATTGCTACAGCCACAGACTAAATCTTGTGGCCAATGATAGTAGCAAGCTACCAGAAATAAGAAACACAATTGCAACGGTTAAAGACACAATAACTTTCTTTCGTGAATGGCCAGCCCGTAGGAAATCGGTTCCAAATCTTTCAAGGCTCTGTGAGACCAGATGGTCGGAAAAATATAAGAGCATACAAAAATTTTCCAAAAGCTCCACTGACATTGTTATAGCACTAGCAAATCTATCTGTGGAAGGAAACTATGCAACAACAAAATATGCACTTTGCAGTTACGAAACCATATTTATCTTAGGCATAAACATAATTGCAGAATACTCCCACGCAATTTTGGAACCCGTTGTAATCGTTTTACAAGGTAAAAGTTTGGACTTGGTTATGGTGCAGAAAGATATTGATGATATTTTAGATGCTATCAAAGAAGATCTTTTTATCGCAGAGAAAGTAGGAGATGAGTTGTCAGTACCACGAGTCACTCAAAAGCAAGTACACAGAAGTAATACACCATCTGAGTCTGCAGTTGAATACTGGAAGCGGTCAATAATCATCCTCTATCTTGATTCTTCAACTTCGTCTTTGGATGTTAGATTCTCCAACAAAAATACACCTGCTTTTGCTTTAACTTATTTTCATCCTTCAAGCATGCTCAAATTGGCTTCAAAAGATTCCAAAAATAATGCAGAATCTTTCATGGAATTTTATAAGTTGAGTGATGTCTCTGCAGAATTAGATTTGTCTTACAATATGAGGAAGAAAAAGAATTTAGCAGAAGACAAATTGAAGGACATTGAAGTGGCTGCACTTTTGGAGGAAGTTAATATTCTTTACTTACAACAAGGCACGCACTGCTAATATTAAGTGCTTTCCAATAATTTGAAAAATTAGAATTTTATTGGTAATAATGGTGTCAAATATGACAACGATTAGATATTTATATTGTTTGTAAAATTACCCAAACAAAAGGTTAGTGTTTTCAATATGGGCGGAAAGAAAAAAAGATCAACAAATTTCTCCCTAAATGAGAAAATAATGTGCTTGAATTTAATAAGAAAGTACAAGCACATAATAGAATGCAAGGAAACAGGTGCGTTAAGCTGGAAGGATGAGGAACGGACCTGTACAAAGTTTGAGAGGGAGTTTAATATTCAATTTCACATTTTGGACGACCATGGTTTGCACCGCCTGTTATAAATCCTGGCTACGCCCTCGATTAGTGACAGTAGGAAACAGAGACGAATATTTCATTTATTTTGATTTTTCTGAAATTTGTCAACGGCGCAATTTGAATTGTGACCGTAGTTATCCAAATGTTGTTTGATTAGACGTAGAATAAAAGTACATTCTACGCAACGGTAATATTAAAATTATTGGAGAAAATAAATTCCAATATTGACGCAATTCTACCGCGCGAAGCACACAGTGTCAGTTAGAAAGTGCAGACCGGTACGCGAGGTCGCAATTTTTTAATGCTCGTATATGTAGATCGCTCTTAAACCTGTGAAAGTTTTTTTTTTAAATTATCTTGTACTCAACCAAAAAGTGTACTAAATACAAATTTCTGTGATATATCTTGTATTTGAATTGAAAGTAGGTGAAAAGTTGGTAGTATTTGTAGTTTTATAAATTTTTTTATAAATATTTTTTTATAAATATCAGTTGAGTGAAAAGGATTGAAGGGGTTTCACATATCCACCGAGAAATCTTATTGGCAATGTATTTTATCTACACACAGACGATTCTAAATGTTTATGCTCTCTAAAGCCCGGTTTATACAGTGCAATTAATCAAGGCAATTTAGTTGCAGCAACTTCTCGCTGCAACACGACTCCTGTCAAAGTTGCATGAGCGTTCATACTACTGTAGCAAGGGAAATACCGTATTGTTGCCTATAACCCAACTTGTTGTTGAATTTATATCTTTCTATTGACTATAAGGTCACAAAAATTTTATTCCCTAAGTATGTATCACACTGTATGTTATCTAATGGTTATGTTTTTCTATTGTTATAATACAAATTGGTTTATTGTCTAGACAATTACCTTGACGACAAAGTTTTAGATATTGAAGTTGATTGTTATAGGCAATTGGAAAGATGTTTCCCTTGTTAAATGTCATTGTTATCTAGTAAATTATTTCAAATTGCGTTTTTTTTAAATTTCGAAATTATTTTTTCGGTGCAATTTTATAAATATATATCGAAATATTACATCAAGTCGACATGTGAAAGTGTAGACTAATAAAAAGAAAAAGAAAGTTGAGCTAAGATGATTTCAGATCTGAAATTTACATTGTTGCCAAAGTTTCTCGATAAAAATAATGTCAAAAAGCAGTGGAGGATTTAATTCTTGGTCTTTCTCAGCTTTCATTACTGTAGCAACTATTAATCTATTTACAATGTTTTGCAATTTTTTAGAAAATCATTAAAAATTAAAACTGCCTCCAAAAATGTACCTTTCTAGAATAATCCATTGGAATTTTTCTCTTAATTGCAGATTTTAAAAAATGTCGGCAAAAGCCATACGGGAAGCAACAGGAAAACAACTTATCAACAAACACCTTGGTGGTAATACGGCCACCGCACAATGCAGATTTGCGTCCGTGAATCCAGACACCAAATTTTCCGAATTAATAGCCAATAATCCATGGTTGAAAACAGACAAATTAGTTGTCAAACCTGACCAACTTATCAAAAGGAGAGGAAAATTAGGTAAAAAACAAAAATCTCTTAAAACACTTTTACATCTTTTTGTTTGAAAGCAGTTTCAATCGCCAATACTACTTTAGCATGCTTTTTGTCTCTTCCTTTGTTTATTCACAACACCCACTCTCTATCTCTATTTCCTTTCATCAGTCTGGACAGATTCTTTACTTATTGAATTTGTATTCTTCGGGAGTTAGTCTAGACTGAAGGAAAGTTGTACAGACCCATTTATGAAGTTATTTTCGACTTTTCCTATAACAACTTTGTTATTTCTTTCTAGTAAAAACCAAAAATCTCTAAAACACTTTTACATCTTTTTGTTTGAAAGCAGTTTCAATCGCCAATACTACTTTAGCATACTTTTTGTCTCTCCCTGTGTTTATTCACAACACCCATTCTGTATCTCTACTTCCTTTCATCAGTCATGACATATTCTTTACTTATTGAATTTGTATTCATCAGGAGTTATTCTAGACTGAAGGAAAGTAGTACAGACCCATTTATAAAATTATTTTTGACTTTTTCCATAACATTGTCATTTCTTTTTCCAGGACTGATAGCTGTAAATAAAGATTTAGACGGTGTACAACAATGGATATCAGAACGCATGAATAAAGACCAAAAGGTCGGTAATGCAACAGGAAAACTACGTAATTTCATCATCGAACCCTTTATACCGCACAAAGAAGAAGAAGAAACCTACGTGTGCATATACTCACACCGTCAGGCCGATACCATTTTATTTTATCATCAAGGAGGTGTTGACATAGGAGATGTTGACAGTAAAGCTGTCAAACTAGATGTACCTGTTGGAGAAACTGTAGATGAAGCTACTATTACGAAGGTAAGCAAAAGTATATGTCAAGTTAAAATGCATTTGCAAGTTTTTTTTTTTTAAATTCTATTCATATTAATTATGGAATATTTCTTTTGAATGAAAAATTGGGCCGAATTCCAGATAATGCGCTTATCATTAATTAATATTATCGCTTATCTAATGAAATCTGTTGGAAAATTGATTTATCAGGATTGTCGGTAACAGTATGTAATCTATGGGTACGATAAGCATTACTAGAGTTGGTTAATTTAATCGGAAGGTATAATGTCGATAAGGACAACTCTTAAAAGAGAACAAACACTTTTTGGAAACAATGTGTATAGTTACTAATTATTGCACAACGAATCAAGATAAAAATGATGCACTACTTTGTATATTATGTTGATTTATCTACACTGTGAGCCGAAATAAAGGAGTACATTTTTTAATTGAAAATATTTTTTGTTTTTTTTATATTTTATTCCAAGTTTTGAAGTAACTAAACTGTTTACATATATGTGTTATTTGTTAAAATGTTGTTTAATAAAAAAAATGGTATTTCGCGAGTCCGGTAATTTCGGAAAATTTCCTTTTTATTGAAGTGTTCTGGATAGTTTATCTACCGAAAAAGCATATTAGTACAATTTTAGCTAAAACAGTTTCCATTTGCAGCGAGCTCAAATGTACTGTTATATAATTTTTTTTGTCCGACCCTGTACATTATTTTTGCTTCCAAATTCATAGTCATGTTGAGGACATTTATCAGCCCTGCAAAAAGAAAATAAATCGCCCAAAAAAACAAAAAAAAGATTTTCAATTAAAAAATGTACTCCTTTATTTCGGCCCAGTGTATATGCTCCTTGTCATACATTCATTATCATCTTTCCAATTATTTCTTGGAAATAAAATATGTACAAGTCCATGGATTACCAACGATTACCAACTTTGTTCAATCACTTCGACAAAATTATGTCCATTGTGTCACCTTCTATACCCCCTAATTTTATTTCTTCTTTGAAGAACAGGATCTGATGAAATTTCAAGAAAGACATTTATCCCCCTTTGTTCTATATCATTGTTGTTCCTGACAGATCTGTATCTGTAGAGTAGGGAGGGTGAGTGTTGGCTCACAGCACTTATTGTACATCCTCCCGAGAAGTTTTCCTCCTAGATCATCGTCCTTCCCAGGAAGGGACAGGTCACTAGGAGACATCTCCTTTATATCGGCAGGTGTAGGCCAAGACTCACCGAACACACACTCTCTTATTGACGATAATTCCGGACACTCGCATAATACATGCCTGACAGTTTCATCTTCCTGTTCACACATCCTACATAAAGGTGTGTCCACTAGCCCCATACTATGGAGGTGTTTCCTTAGTTGACAGTGGCCAGTCAGAAATCCTACTGTTAAACGTAGGTTTTTCCTGGTCAACGCCAAATATTTCTTCGGCGCCAGCTTCCCAGGGTGATCCTGGCGAGACTGCATCCTTTGATTTCATCCCATCTTTTAGTTCCTGACAGATATTTTGGACTGTTTGAGCTGTTGTCAACATTCTTTCTTTTCAATTCCACCCTGAAGGCATGAGAACCAATCCCGCAGAACAGTTGATGATGAACAATAACCCAGATAAGGCCTAACTAGTGAAAATTTAAAAACTTTTATAGAATGTTGGTTTAGTTGTCGATACAGAATTTTTTTTCTGTTTTCAAGGTACTATTAGGACAAGTGTCTGCAGCCAAGAAACAGATGATCGCCAACTTCATCACCAACTTATACAAATTGTACGTGGACTTGTACTTCACTTACCTAGAAATAAATCCATTGGTTGTAACAGATAAAGAAATCTTCATCTTGGACTTGGCTGCGAAATTAGACGCAACAGCTGATTTTATATGCAAACCACAATGGGGAGAAATCGATTATCCACCACCATTCGGAAGGGACGCTTTTCCAGGTGAGTCCGAATTAGTTTTAGTGTCAGTCATCATTTGACAACTGACATATTTCAGAGGAAGCCTACATTGCCGATTTGGATGCCAAGTCAGGAGCTAGTCTTAAATTGACAATTTTAAATAAATCCGGGAGAGTATGGACAATGGTAGCTGGAGGAGGTGCTTCTGTTATTTACAGCGACACTATTTGCGACTTGGGGGGAGCGAGTGAATTAGCTAATTACGGAGAATATTCAGGTTGGTAAAATATTTTAAAAAATTTGTACTTGAATTTATAGATACATTTTTGTTTAATAGGAGCACCTACCGAACAACAAACCTACGAATACGCCAAAACGATTTTGTCTCTGATGACTCAAGAAAAACACCCGCAGGGGAAAGTTTTGATCACCGGAGGAGGTATTGCCAATTTTACTAACGTTGCAGCTACTTTCCGTGGTATTATTACGGCCTTGGTTCAATTCAGAGAAAGATTAATCGAACATAAAATTTCCATATTCGTCAGAAGAGCTGGACCTAATTACCAAGAGGGTTTGAGGAGGATGAGAGAAGTTGGACAAACGTTAGGTGAGTGATTTATATATATGGCGTTTTCACCTTTGGTTAGGCAACCTAAGATACATTTATGTTGTTATTTATGAAGTTTTCTCGTTTTGAGATAAAAATATTCATTCCTAGTCCAGTAAATGAAGGGACAAAGCTCCTGAAAAGTCCCTAAAGACTCCACTTTAGGCTCAATTTGTAGGTCACGGCAGGTGTTTTCAAACCAGAAAAAACTTAATGCGATTGAGTTTACGGAAAGGGGGGAAAATGGCCCCCTAAACCCTGGAAAACGGGCTGCTCGCTAATATCTGGCTAAATATGCGAATTAGAGAATTTTTCTTTTGATAAAAAATGAAGATCGTCTTTTTATCTACAGAAATGGTCCCTATCATTTTTTTCGAAAATTCGATAGTTATCGAGATAATGAGACCTAAAAGTCTCCTCATTTCAGCTGCTGCTCTGTCTGTAGGATTGGGCTTTTTCAGTATTTTTTTTTATTTTTTTTTTTGAGCTTGATTTCTATCCTAAAAAAATTATCAAAAAGACGGAAAGCAGGTGCGGTATGAACGTGACGTCACTCCTCCATCCTTCGTGACGTCAAAGAGACTACGACCTTGAAAATGACAGACCGTTATTTTCATATGATTTGTAAAGTTTGCTTCCCTGGTTTTTGAGTTTGACATCTCATGTAAGCTCGAAATAATTGATATTGATATTCTCTTTCATTTCGGATTATTTGTTTTTCAATGAAAACATTGTGTAAAAAATTTTTTATTTAAAATTGCAAAGCGCTTTCGGCTCTTAGGCCATCATCAGTGCCATACCTGCAAGTAAGCAATAATCGGAAAATTATTTAAAAAAAAGAAATTAGTAAACAATTACTTACTCGTCAGATATGATACAAGAAACTTAAACAAATGACGTTAATGTGTTGTAGACATTTGTTTAAGTTTCTTGTATCATATCTGACGAGTAAGTAATTCTTTTTTTCAAATAATTTTCCAACGATTATTGCTTACTTGAGGTATGACACTGATGATGGCCTAACAGCCGAAAGCGCTTTGCAATTTTAAATGAAAAATTTTTTACACAGTATACAACAATGTTTTCATTGACTTTCTAGTCATGTGTACTCAGCTATAAAGATATTCACCTCATTTCTTTTTGTTAAAATAACAATATAAATTGCCCAAGCAAAATATTCATTTACGTTTCTCGAAATGAAAACAGACGAAAATCGTGGTTCGAAAAAGCGAAAGCTCAAAAGAAGTTGAAAAAAACGAGGAACATTTGCTTCTTGGTTGGATACTTTGGCCTCGGCCATAACCGTGGCAGCATTTGGCCAGCCATTCTGATAAATACTGCCAACATAACTGAGCCAGATATTAGCGAGAAACCCGTTTTCCAGTGTTTAGGGGACTATTTTCCCCACCTTCCGTAAACTCAATTGCGTTAAGTTAAAAAAAACCTGCCGTGACCTACAAATTGAGTCTTCACCGACTTTTCAGGAGCTTTCGATATTTTCAGGTGTTCAGTTAGAAAATTGTTTGAATTGTCATAAGATAGTATTTTATACAAAAGTTCACAATATTTTGACGTGTTGTACTTCCCTTGTTAATTTGAACACTTTGAACAAATTTCTTCTACAAAAAAGTTGATTCCAATTGCCAAGAAGGCAATCCAACTTAACCACAACCTTGTCGAATGCTCTTAGGCGTCACTGGTTGTGTTTTAAAATGAAATATCGTCATGTTCTTCACATTCCAGGTATTCCTCTATACGTCTTCGGTCCTGAAACCCACATGACGGCCATTTGTGGTATGGCATTGGGTACAAGACAAATTCCACCAGAAAATCACGTAGAAACAGCAACGGCGAATTTCGCATTACCTAGCGGCGAAAAAGAACCCAACAAACAACGTCTCACCTCCGAAAACAAAGTTACCTTGAAACCGGCAGCTGCGACTAGAAACGTCGTGGTAAGTGGACATTTTTTTACGCTTCTGCTTGTTGCTTGCGTTTTTTTTACAGTGTAGCGTTTTGTATAAGTTCTGTGATGATTAATAGACTAATCTAATAAATGCGCATGCAAGTCAATATTCAAAACATAAAAACACTTTTTTTAATGAACAAACAGCTCTGACGTAGTTTTGTTTTATTGAATTACTCATTGTTTCTGTAATAATTAAATATGCAGTGTGAATCATCTAATGATTGACTAAAAATGAATTGAAATTATTGTCTAGCTATTTCGAATCAAGGAATTGCTTGTTAAATAATTGAAAGATGGGAGGATTAAGGAGGATTGTAACTATAGATTGTTTATTCCAAAGATTTGAAAAGAATCCACCAGAGGTCGTAATAGAGTGCGGTACATGTATTTTGATTTCGCAATTGACAGCAACATCAAACGTTCCTAAGGGCGAGTTGTACAATAAACAGTTATCTCTTAATCTTAGTTTAATGTTTATATTTCGTTGTGCAATATCTGGTTAACGCTAACTAAAGTTTTAAAAATTACATATTTTAACCGGACAAAATTGAAGAGTTGAAACTTAATCCGGTAAATGTAACCTCACAAAATTGTTCTTTTTTAATTTTTGATATTGTCAAACGACAGTACCTACCGACCACGTATGGAAATGAATGCATTCGGGAGGATAGGCTGGTGGGAGATAGTGGATATGGTGTGAGCCGTTATCTTTTAACTCCCTAATACTCCTGAACAAAATCTGAACAATGAATCTCAAATCAGAACCAGAAACCCTATAACCCCAATGCTTTGGCGTTCTAAAAAGAAGATTCCCTGTTTTGGTAGTAGGCATAAGATTGAACTTAAAGAGAGTTGAAAAAAATTGTTGTAACAACTGCAATTTTACATAGCATAGCCATTTATTGTAAAGACCACATGCCCCCTATCAATCCTGAATTCGAAGCTGCCATAAACGTTTCAGAAAATATTGATATTGGTGAACATAGAGGCCACAGAATTAATGACCATGGAATAACTCGACAACTTTTAATACATGATTATTCCCAACATTTCCTGTAAATAAAACATTTGTTTTAAATAAAAGAATGCAGATTTAGTTCCCTGCACTTACAGGCCATTTATTGTAATGAATAAAACTACCCATTAATAGCACTATTAATTAATATTTTAGCGTTAAGCACCAATCCACCACCAACAAATATATGTTATCAACTTTGTTTCTAGGTTATTTTCCTTTTTCCCATCTATGCGCGTCTAGAATGTCAATCATTTGACCTACTCTGCTACCAACCTTTTAAAAATGAACGCCAGAAGTCGATTAGTTAACGGCCTGCATGTATGACATTGTACAACATATAAAAACGAAAGTCTAGTTAAAATTTAAACGGCTGTTGATTAAACTTCGTTTAGGAGATATCTTTTGTACAACTCGCCCTAATAGAAATAGAGTGAACCGGAGTGAAATTAGCATTTACAGAAGTAAAAGTTCACTTTCTTTGATTCACATTATTTTGTGTTAATTCTATTTTTATTGGGTACTTTTGACGTTGCTGGGAAATCAAAATATGGGATCCCCACTAGTGGATTATTTTTAAACGGACTGATACACAAAAAATACCTTAACTTTCAAAGATACAAAAATAAAATAGTCAAGGTTTTTCTTTCTCGAATGGTGTGTATTTTCACCTATTGTAATTTTAATTCTGATACACACTTTATACTAATTTCACAGCTCACAAAAATGTTCTAATTTCAGTCTATTACTTCCATGCATATTTCTTATTTTTATATTTCTTCTTTTACTTGTAATTATAATATTATACATTCCTACCAAAAATATAATGTAGTGAACTTTTAAAGCATTTGCTTCTTCCGTTTTAAAGGTATGTTTGTACATGGATTGTTGGGTTAGGTATACAATATGTCCCCCTAAATTGGAATCGTATGGAAAACTTTTTTATTATCAATTTTAGGAAGAAAAGTTATACTTCATAAAAAGTTCTGCATTATCTAAGAGATTATCATGTGTTTCGTAATCACAAGAGATAAAGCTTCATTCAAAATAGAAACATTAATAAAATATAAAATAATAATATAATTGATTCAAATTTAAAGGTACTTTACTCTTGAGTGAAACTAATATTTTTCGACAAACCTTGTACAGAACATTTTATGTAGAATAGATTTTCTTCCTAAAATTAATAATAAAAAAGTTATCCATATGATACCAACTTAGGGGGACATATTGTATACATATTAGTATTTTTCACAAAAAGGCATAAAAATTTGACTAGATGCCAATATCTGTCTATTGCTTCAGATGGATCACATCTATTCGTTATTGAACTTTGCTACCAAAGAAACGACTCAGGTAAGTCAAAATTTCAAATCAAGTTATCTTCTTCATCTAATTCATATGTGATCTATTTTAACCAATTAACAGATAAAGGAAAATATATTGTTTCGTATTATGTAGTTTGTGTAAATGTACTGCATAGGGGGATCTGCATGTTCGGGTTAGATTGATACTACTTATTTGTTTTGTTACGGTGAGAATCAATTGGTCAATTCCCCAGTTTCATTTCCTTTTATAAATAATATCAGTAACTAAACTCTATTTAAATATTCCATTTTTCAAATTGAATTATTGACATTAAAGTTCAATAATAGAATTAGGCTTGAGCTCCTTAACATTCGCATGTTATTTTGTACTACTACTGTAAATAACACTAACATTTTAAATGCAAACATGAAAAATGTTGATGTTTCATTTGTTAAAGGAGAATGTACCCAACAGCATACACTCATCATCACCACAACAATGGGAGGTAATCATCCAACAAATTTCTCATAGATTATAAAATAAAATAAATATGTAGATGTTCTCTAATAGAGTAAGATCCCAGAGCGATAAGACATAACTTATTTTCAAATAGATGAAATGTTAGGTTCTCTCATGTACTTTGAGTACCTGTGTGTTTGTGGAGCTAGTCTAAGGACACGTGGGCAGGTATCAGGTGGGAAAGATAACTAAAAATAATTTTCAGTATAAACTGTCAACACATCAACAACTCACAGAATAGAAAACAATCCACATTATTTACCGTTTAAAACAATCCACATTATTTACCGATTTTGTCTAATTATTGGCGTTTTTAGGAAATTTATAGGTATTTATTTTAAAATTCATGGGCGTAGCAGGTTTTGTTTAATATACAAATACGTCCAATACTTAGTTGGTTTAGATTTTTGATAAATCCATATTCAGCTAATTTAAAAAAGTACCAATATTTCAAGTGTATTAAATTATTAATTTTAAAATTTCACCCTGTATAATTCATAATTGACCATACATTATTTAGTTTGTTGGAATCGGTTCATTAAGAGGATTTCAAAAATATGCAAATATACAGGGTGTTTCATTAAAAAAACAACACCGACTATGGCATACTTGCGTGAATCACCCTGTACATTTAAATTTATGTTTAAAGTTGACGTATCTCGGCATTTTTCATAATTTTCTAAAATAATGACAAAGAATTTTATTCCATAGGTGGTTTCCACACTGTATAAAAATCACATATACAAATTTAAGTAAAGTAACTCTTATTTTTAGTTACCTTTCTCACCTGATATCTGCCCAGGTGCTTTTAGGCTAGCTCCACAAACACACAGGTATTCAAAGCACACGAGATGCTACTGAGAACCTAACATTTCATCTATTTGAAAATAAGTTAGGTCTTATAGCTCTGGGATCTTGGACTATAAAGACAATAAATTAATATTGAATCGTCCCAACTTGATGCATCTACTTTTTGCAATAAAAAAATTGTTACTTCCAGCTTTTATTCGTGCTATTTCTTGTCTTATTCGGCTTATTACATGTTATGTTCTTTATATTTAAATTTACTTCTATTTCATAAAGAGAACAACCTCATATTATTTTTTCTTTCTCTATAATAAAGTTTAATTTGGTTATGAGAGTAAATCTTAATTTATTTTTAAACAGGGAGATGGAAAAGTACTTCCAATGTTCACCAACACAACCAAATCCATAATTTGGGGTATGCAAAATCGCGCCGTTCAAAGCATGCTCGATTTCGATTTCGTTTGTAACAGAAACTCACCGAGCGTAGTGGCAATTATTTATCCATTCACCGGTGATCACAAACAGAAATTCTACTGGGGACACAAGGAAATTCTCATACCCGTTTATAAGCAAATGAAAGACGCCATGACAAAACACTCCGACGCCGATGTACTTGTTAGTTTTGCTTCACTTCGTTCTGCCTATTCTAGTACCGTCGAAACTTTGGAATATCCACAAATCCGAACTATCGCTATCATCGCCGAAGGTATTCCTGAGAACTACACCAGGAAATTGATCAAATTGGCTGATCAAAAGAAAGTTTCCATTATCGGTCCAGCTACCGTTGGAGGACTTAAACCCGGTCAGTAATAAATAATATTAATGGAGGAAAAACAACCCATGTAATTAAAATTTTGTGTATAGGTTGCTTCAAGATCGGCAACACCGGTGGTATGATGGATAACATTTTACATTCCAAATTGTACAGACCCGGTAGTGTAGCTTACGTCTCGAGATCCGGTGGCATGTCCAATGAATTGAACAACATTGTATCTAAGGCAACAGATGGTGTTTACGAAGGAGTAGCTATCGGTGGAGATAGATATCCAGGAACTACTTTCATGGATCATATTATGAGGTATCAAGCAGATGAGAATGTTAAAATGATTATCCTTTTGGGTGAAGTTGGTGGTACAGAAGAATATCAAGTTTGTCAAGCTTTGGAAACCAAAAAGATCACGAAACCTTTAGTAGCCTGGTGTATAGGTATGTATACTTAATAGAAACTCTTTATTGTGTATTAAAAATACTTTTTTTTCTCTCAGGAACATGTGCTGGTATGTTTACATCAGAAGTTCAATTTGGACATGCAGGATCCTGCGCTAATTCCAATCAAGAAACTGCTACTGCCAAAAATGAAGCTTTGAAAGCAGCTGGTGCTCACGTACCCGATTCATTTGATTACTTAGGTAATTATGCAGCTCTTTTCTAGTATATAGTCACAAATGTTGAATAAATATTCAATTTTTACAGGTGATGTAATCTCGAAGGTATACGAATTACTTGTAAAACAAGGTGTCATAGTACCAGCTCCAGAAGTCCCTCCACCAACCGTTCCAATGGACTACAGCTGGGCTAGAGAACTTGGTCTTATTAGGAAACCAGCTAGCTTTATGACGTCTATTTGCGATGAAAGAGGACAAGAACTCATCTACGCAGGTACTATTCAAGTTTTTTATTAACTCTTGGTCACGGAAATATATTCTCTTCTTTTTAGGTATGCCAATTTCTGACGTACTTCAAAAGAACGTCGGTATTGGAGGCGTCATATCTTTGTTGTGGTTCCAAAGATGCTTGCCACCGTACGTATGTAAATTCTTCGAAATGTGTTTGATGGTTACCGCCGATCATGGACCGGCGGTATCAGGAGCTCACAATACGATAGTATGCGCACGCGCCGGCAAAGATTTAGTCTCCAGTTTGGTATCAGGTTTATTAACCATCGGTGATAGATTCGGTGGAGCGTTAGACGGTGCTGCTAAGACATTTAGTGAAGCTTACGATAAAGGTTAGATTATTTTTTTTATTATTTAGCTATTTTTTTCAGATGCACTTGAATAAATTATATATTGTATCCGAATCGTGAAAACGTTCTTTTAGTTTAGGGTATTTTGATGTCTAATGTTTAAAGCAAGTGACAGCTGTCAAAATGAAAAATTGCGGTATAGTAAGGAGATGGGTTGGATTTTTTGTGACATTTTTGTAAATTTGCTCATTATTATCAATCGTTGCCGTGGCATTTAGTTGGACTTATCAGGTTATGCTTTGTGAATTCGAATTTCTAAGGTCACAACTTTTTTGTGTGTGTTTTGGAAGCCGTTCTGATGCCTGGAGCACTGCAGCCTATTGGCTTATTGTACTCTACTCCCACATTTAGTCCACTCATACAGTTATCCTTGTACCTTCGAGTAGACGATATAGGTCCATTGGATGTGTGCCATATACTTCAGGTGGCACATTGGCATCTCCGAAGATTGTTTGTCTCCTCGAGTCCAGTGCCTCACAGTCAGATAAGATATGGGTTACGGTCTCGGTCTCCATGCCACAAAGTCTGCAGCTGAGGTCTCCGTTATATATCCTGTAATAATTCTTTGCTTATTCCCACTGATATTCAGTAGTTCTTCGGCCCGTTTTACACATGTGTCACCCATGAAGGTTTTACTGTGTACCTGCTTTGAAGTGTTCCTCCACTGAAGTCTATGTTGGCTTTGTACTCATTTTTGTATTTGCTCTCGGACTACCTTCTTTGTGGTCCCAAGAGCTGGTTCTGGTCCAACATATACTGTTGCTGAACCTCTGCTCGCGAGTTCATCAGCTTTTTCATTTCCAGAAATACCGTTATGTCCCGGCACCCACAGTAGTCTTACTTTAATGTGGTCTGCTAGTTCATTTAGTTCTTTCTGGCATTCTTCTACCAGTATGGATGTTATCTTGCGGCTGTTTAAAGCTGCAAGGGCTGCCTGACTGTCAGTTAGTATGTTTATCCTATGAGTGTCATTTCTATGTTTGCTAATTCTGACACATTATAGGATAGCATGAATCTCTGCCTGAAATACAGATGTATGTTCTCCTAGTGACAAGAAGCATCTTGTGTTTCTCATTTTACTATACACGCCTGTCCCTTCCCCAGTCTGTGACCCGTCTGTGTACCAGGTCTCTCCTCGGGGGAGCTTTAGTCTGCTTGGGTCTTGCCAGTCCTTTCTGTGAGGTATTTTTACCTCATATTTCGGAACGGAGGGGGAAGTTTAGTGGCCATATCTAAAATGGCTCCACTTATGATGTCCTTAATGGATATGTGTCCCGATCTAACTATTTTGTTGCTCAGGTTACTTTGCTGCCTAAATAGTCCCATCCTTGCTTCCCCCATTATCACTAAGTGTAATGGAGGAAGGCCAAATAAGGTTTCTAGTGCTGCCGTTGGCGTGCTTCTCAAACACCCTGCAATACTGAGACAAGCAAGTCCTTGCACCTTGCCTAGTCTCATCATTGTATTCTTTTGTGTCGTCATTGTCCACCTGACCAAAGACGCATAAATATGTTATTATGGGTTTAACCATTACACTGTATATACAGTGTATCATTCGTCGACTCAACCCCCATGTTTCCCCACAAGTTTATCTTGCCATCATTAACGTGGTTCCCGATCTTGTTGCTACTTTTTCCATTTGTTTCCATGTTAATATCGAGTCGATAATCATCCCGAGATATTTAAAATCCATAACCATTGGAATCTTCGTACCTTGAAGGAATAGTGGTCCCAATCCCACTAGGTCCCTTCTTTTGGTAGGTCACAACTTCATGTCACATTAAAGAAACATTTTTTTGTATTTATTCCAGGAATGCATCCAGCTGAATTCGTCAACCATATGCGTAACAAAGGTGAACTCATCATGGGAATCGGTCACAGAGTGAAATCAATCAACAACCCCGATCAAAGAGTAAAAATAGTCAAGGAATTCGTAATGGCTAACTTCCCCGCCACTCCTCTACTTCTATACGCACTCGAAGTAGAAAAGATTACGACCAGCAAAAAACCTAACCTCATTCTCAACGTGGACGGTGTCATAGCCTGCACATTTGTCGATATGTTGAGAAACTGCGGTAGCTTCACCAGAGAAGAAGCACAAGAATATATTGATATTGGTTCGATTAACTCATTGTTCGTCCTTGGAAGGTCTATTGGTTTCATTGGTCACTACATGGATCAAAAGAGACTTAAACAAGGATTGTACAGGCACCCTTGGGATGATATTTCATACGTTTTGCCTGAACAGTATAATAATGATAATTAGAAAAATGCATTTGTTAGTTTTAAAAAAATATATATTGTAAATGTTGTTTGGCCGATAATGGCCTTGAAGCACCCCCCCCCCACAGCACCGAAATCTGAGTGTATAGAAGCACTATCCTAAAAAATGTCTGGGGAAAAAACATTTGCAAATTGTTCAAACAAGACATGAATAAAATATCCCCGAAAAGCACGTAATTTTTAGGTCATTAGTCCGGTAGGTCAAATGTACAAATACGTTTAATGTATTCACATTCTAACGGGTTTTGCAATGCAAAAATATTAATTGAAAGTGTAGTAGTGAAAGTATCTATATATTTGCATAGTAATACCCAATTTTTGTATAGTGCATATTATAAACTGTGTAATATGGTGGGATTATGTTTAAAAAAAAAATTGTGATTTATTTTTTTATAAATTCGCATTTCTGTAAATACCATTATTGTTTTGTGATTTCTTGTTTTTAAATTTTAATACAAAATTAATATTCGATATTTTTTTGTTCTTGAGGTTTACATTTTTAATGGCCATTAAAAGAAAATAAAGAGCAAACGAGTTTTATTTCAAAAAAATACTAGTTAAGTCATCTTTGCGTAATTATACCACAGAGTACACCATCTAACAAGAGAAGAAAGCTGATACACTGAGAAAAGTAACACGAGTTTTGATTCGAAGTAAAACCATAACTAAAATTTAAATATCTACCGGACGGCGAGTAGCCAGTCCTTTTTCCTTACCAACATGTGATTCTCGTCGAGAACCTGTAGCACCGCTGAAAGGCAAATTTTTACATTTAATGTGCGACGGATAATCTCCGTTGGTGAGGATCAGTATACACTGATATTGGTCAGATATTTCAATTCTTCTCTCCTATAAAGATAGAAATTAAGAACACACTATTAATATGTAAATTCTTTCTCGAAGCGTAGCATGTGGACAGAAAAGGAATATGTAACGTACGTCGATTGCACTTCGCATGGTTCAATTTAATAGCCAGTAGTAAGACTAAGCTTTTTTTCTCCTGTGAACCATTAACTGCGATAAGGTTAAAAAATTATTAATTTATTGTGAGAGGTTTACCTCAAACTCTTTTTTTTCTAAAGTGCATTCAATGTGAATGGTAAGTTGCATTTACGTATATGCTTTTCATTTCTGATTCTTGATTTTATATTTTTTCCTCCTAGTGATGAGCGCCAGATACACACATACAGCGATATTGTTTTTTTTTATCTTACCTTATTTTAATCATATAAAATTTCTTTATTGCTTCTTTTGTTTTTTTAATAGTAAAATACAGGATATTTTTTTATGAACCACGTTCTTAAATGAATTTCTTAAACAATTGTAAACCGAATAACTGTAGATATCCTGAATTGTACATAAAAAAAAGAATATAACTATTGCTGATACTATGTATCTTTCTTAGCACTTAGTACCTGCGACTTTGTACCTGAGACTTGACTTAGTACCTGCCAATTTTCCGGACGAAGTAGTTTCTATGAGGTAGGGACATTTCAGACACGTAGGACCTGTGCGAAGAAAATAAAGAAAGTAAAACAACGTGCTTCAACAAACAACAATATTTTTTTTATTTTACTGTAATATTAGTTTAAAGTCATTATACAACTTGTAAATTTAACAACGTTGTTCATATTCCTTCCCTTCCAACATTTCCAGGTTTGTTGATAGAGAGTTGTGAGGTGAAAAACAAGTCGACTAGTATTATTCAGGGTGGCGACCACTTACCTTTCTTGATTAACTTTAATTACATTCCTTAACTTGATTTATTAAATTCATTTGGTTTCTTAACTTCATCCATTATCTCATTAACTTCAATAACTTAAATAAAGTAGGATTACCCGCGAACCTGAATTGATATTAGTTTGGTCTCCGAATTCACACCTGAGGTGCTCTCCACATTGAGTCGCCGTTGCAATTTATCTTGTTCTATCTCGTGTTTTATTATTTTAAACCTTACCCTTAAATAATAAACGGTGAACTAAGGGGAATAAACGGAAGTGACGACTTGACATTGACAGATAAACTAATTAATTTACGCATACGCACCATTTTATAGGTAATCCTGGCTCTCGTACGATTTTCGATTTTTTTTATACGTTGTATGACGTCTGTCACGGGTGATGGCTCTTTTGACAAATCTATCTCAGTATCTATCCGAACTACCGGATTTTTCATGAAGTATCTACTACTAGAGATGGGTGCGTGGGATCAAGAAAATGTTAAAAAGTCTTTTGGGGCGCACTCGTGAGGACTTAGGTGGAGTTAGGTGGATCCAACTAACCTACATAACATGATTGTTGATGATTTTGTTCGGTTTCATTGCTTCCGCTTGTTGTTAAAACACCGGCCTAACAAATTGACCATAGCGGAGGCACCCTCTGGAGAAATTGTGATTCTGATGGCACAGAAGTGTGGCAGACCTCCTCATGAGCCCCCGACATACGAGACATTTGTTATTATTGCGAGATTTATGGTGCTAGGAAGCAAAATGTTATGCTCAGGACGCAACTACAAGACGCCACCACAGCGAAACCGGAGGGCCTGCACAGTTTTAACCCATCACGATCTCTTAGTTATCATTAAGACTACAACATATCAAAAAAAATCGAAAATCGTACGAGAATTTAGACGATTCGTCTTTATACTGTTACCTTAGAGCTTATAAAAAACGAATAAGGGTACTTTTGGAAACTTGAATATGCCGCATGAAAATTTTGTACAATACATCTCATTAGAAACATTATTCCTAATGAATATTAGTCAAACAACAGAGTTTGTACATCCTTGTGTTGATTTTCCAATAGAATATTTAATAGAACTTTTCTTCAGGGTACGACTATATTACACATTAAAATTTGTCAATAAAAATTTTAAAAATAATAACAAAATGAAAATTGTAATATGGAAAAACCAATAAATATTTTGTATAAGACTATTGTTTTATTAACTCATCAGTGTACTGTTCTACAATATTTAAGAAAAAAACATTTAACACGTTCAAGTCATTTTTAAACTTATGCCACCTACGCCTATGGTGAAATGAATCGTAAAGCGATCCGTTCAAGGTCATCAAAAGCTCTGGCAATTTATGAATGAAATTTATAAGAGTTATACTACTGGTTCGTTTTTATACTGTGCTATAACCAGATTTCTAGACTGTAGCGGCGCATTTACAAAAAAACCGTCTTGGGCGAGAAAAAAGGATTGCCTTTGTTTGAATTAATTGTTCTGTGTGTGTGTCAGTTGTATGATATTTTAATACTTCCAACAAATCTTATATTAAAAATAAAGAAAGCATTGTTTAAAAAACATTTTATTTATCAGTACAAGCTTATTTGTTCAACCGAATACCTTAAATTATTGACACTTAAACACCTATTAGCAATTTTGTTATTATTGAAACTAATCAATAATGGCTCAATTGATTTCAAATTTTCTAAAGTATCCAAATAATCTTTCACCAAAATATTTATCTCGGTCAATGTTTCAAAAAACAATTTATCGTTTGACAAAACTATTTTTTGGTAATTGGAGTCAATTAAAATGGTAACCCATTCCAAACATCTTGCATGGGTTTCAACATAATTTAGACCAGGCAACAGCATGTCCTGCGACCAAAGGTTTTGAATACATTTTAACAGTGCTAAGATTTTATTTGTTGATATATTTGATCGCAAATGAGGTAGTATAAGTACTTCGCTGAAAGGTCTAATTAATATAGCCTTAATCAGTTTTGCGTTTTTCGATATTTCTAAAGCAAAATCTAATATAGTCACTATAAACTTTTCTGGTACATCAGTGAAATTTTTCAATATTGTCATCAATAAATTTACATCTTTTTGCTTGAAAATTTCTGGTAAAAGTTCTTCTAGTATACTTTGTTCTGAGTACCCTTGCTTTACAAACTGGTCCATGGTATTTTTTAAATTTTCAGGAATGTATGTTTGTAATTTATTCCCATCCCAAGAAGCTACTTCAAACTGTTGTATTATTTTAATATCAGGATCTAGATTACTTTGTGATTCTTTGTGACTCCCAACAAGTGCAGCTAACTGTTCAGTTTCTAAGTGGAATGGTATAACAGCTAAATTTTGTCCTATGGGTACAAATAGGTTATCCCCTTGTTTCCAGATTTTTGTATTAGTAGAAAACAGTTTAAAAATTTGTCGAGATTGTGTAACTTTGAACTGAACGTTATATATTGCTAAAGTAGCACCTTCTTCATTACTATTGGCTCCGTACAAAGCTATATAATTCTCATCAAGAGATTTTATTGCAACAGAATGTTTAGGTGATACACAATCA
Organism: Galerucella calmariensis; assembly: GCA_910591675.1. Classification (NCBI taxonomy): domain Eukaryota; kingdom Metazoa; phylum Arthropoda; class Insecta; order Coleoptera; family Chrysomelidae; genus Galerucella; species Galerucella calmariensis. The sequence continues at coordinate 671,038 of CAJUYG010000063.1, read as the reverse complement.
ATCACAGTAAAGAGTTCTCCCACATTATTTTCCTCCAGGTTTAAATCATTCATTGGTCGGGAAAACATGCTGCCATCAGACCCTAAAAAGTTTATAAAATAATAAAGATCATATCATTTCTTGCCCATTCCACTTATCAATCATATATAGAGAACACCAACCTTAAATACTTACATAAAGTCAATAAGTACACAATATCTCCCATGACATGATAAGCAAATCCTTTTATTGTCAAATCTTCCCTTTCCAACCTAATCTTTTTATATTGATGATCTCTTTGTTGATGTTTAGTCCAATAGAAAATATTTTTACTAATAAGACCAACATATATATCACTATTTATTTCTTCACATAAAACATGATCAATTTGGTTTATATCAACACCAGATGTGTTTAAGGATTTCCTATCTTCCACTGCTTGAGCAAGTTTATGGATAAAGCCATTTTGAAATAATAATAAGTAGTTGTCATTTGATTTTAACAATGTGTATATCTGTTTTGAAAACTGAAAAGAAATGGTTGAATAAGTTTGTCATTGTTTATAATTATAGCTTACTTTGTATTTTTTTAACTTGTCTAAATTATCTTCCTCCAGGTCCCAAAATTTAACATGAGTCCCATTGAAGATAGCACAATATTTGGCTTTTTCTTTGTTGTATAAAACAGGTGAACTGAATTTTTCCTTCGAACGCCAAAATGTTACTTGTTTTTGATCAGAGACCTGAGAAACGTGAAAATAAACTTGAATACTGAAGCTCAATAGGGATTTTAATAATGTAATCGGGAAAATAAAAAATATACTCACTCTATATCTGCTGGCACTGTTTCTGCTTAAGGTGACAATAACAATTCCTTCTTCAGGATCTTCTGAGACATCTATTAAACTTTTATTGTCTATTAATGGACATAAACTGTAAAATGCACCTAGTTTTGCCATCTTAATTTAAAACCTTTGAATATAAAAGTTTTATATTCAAAGTTCAAAACAAACCAACATGTCCAAGAAGCTAGGTTGATTTCTACTTCTTTTTCACCTACTTCTTCTTTCTAGCTTTAAGCCCAATTAACACTTATTATATCTGTAAGCTAAACCATAGAGAAACAGAGAAATTTCCAATGACCAGAAAATTATCTGAGCATGTGTGATTTGGAAAGGTTTCTTCTACTACTTGTCTGTTGATATTCTAAAATCTTTCTTTTCCATTGAATTGCTTGAAGACATAAAACTTAAATACTAATGGAAGTATGGAAGTGAGAAATTTGTGAGAATTGTTTTCCACCATAACTGTATTCGAGTGAAGACAAACATTATCACGTAATACATATTTGTGGGATCTTTTTATAGTTATGTCAAATATTAAATTTTTGATCACTCTACAATCCATATTTAAATGTAGGCCTTGTTGAACATCATCAGCTATAACTACGTGTAAGCGCACTCTTATCACCTTTGTTCGTTGGGATTGCATGTTGTGAATTCGCTGTGAATTTTGTGAGAGATGAAGTTATGCTTTTGCATATGTTAAAGAAAGATATCCTAAAACTGATTTGCATTACCAAGGTTGCAAAAATATTAAAGGTTTCACTACAACTGTCAAAAAAAAACCATTTATTACCATTTGCATATTCATCGAAAATTGCTATATTCCTGAAATTGTATTATTTTCTGATAAATTTCGCAATCGTTCTTCACTAAATAACAGTGGCAGTGTTTGCACTGTGTTAATTACAATGTGGCAAATAATGTTCAAGAAAAAACTTGTATACGATCAATAAACTTTATCAAACGTTAGTGAACAGAGACTGAATTTTATGAATGATGGAAATACTTTTTAAATGGTTTAGATTTTATTTGTGTTTGTCATTTTTTCAGTTATGTAACGGGAATCCAGTCAATCCAATTGATACGGATATAGGTGAGTCATATTGTTTAGTAATTGATAAGACATTGGGTCGTGGGCAGATGTCTCAGAAACATAGCTGTTCAGTTCCTATCTCTTTAAATGGCGTTATTACTTATAATAATGTATTATTAACAACCTATACCATTCTAGTGTAAAATATGTAAATGACGCCTGAGTATTAGTAAAACATTATTTATTTCCTAAGTATCTATGCAATATCATTTGTTGTTTTTTGTAGACATTCCAAAATAAATTAATACAATTTTTTTCAAGTACTTTTTTTAAGTTTAATTGAAGGTGCAAATGCTGTTGATAATTGAGGGTGCTTACATTTAATTAAATAAATTTTATATATAAGATAACAGTAATCTGTGTCTCTATAATTTGTATGAACAAATTTTTTTATTTTGAGCTACAATTAAATTAGGAATAGTCACCCTCTTATAACTTAGTACCCCTATTAAATAAGGATGATTAAACAATAAAAAGATGCAATGCAATTTTTATTTATGATGATGACATAACTTCAAACATAAGATATTTATTAACCTTTCCAGAAATTTTGTGTTTGACTCATTTAATCTATTACCTTGAATTTAAAAATTAAATCTCATCACACCTGCATCAAACTACACAAAAAGTATTGTGAATATCAAATTCATCCAAATTATCTGTCTTGTACTATTGATAGACTTCTAATTTCATTTATTCCTAGTAATTTGTTTATTAATATCAAAATATCCTCTAGGTCCTTGATTATAGCTTTCACCATCTTCCTTTTTGTTTGGAAATTAATCTCATAACATGAAATGTGGAGGAAAAATAATTTTATCAAGATTAATATAAAGCTTCTAACATTACAGATCTATAGTGTATGCCTTATCACTTGACTCTGTAGGTCCTACATACATTGGAAGGGTTGTGGTTTTGCATTGCCTATCTTTGAAAATTTTTAATTTTAAATCCAAGATATAAATTGTATTATTAACATTTAAAAACTAGAATATTCCAAAAATTTATTTTATTCTTTTCTTTGTTTCAGAGTCAAATGCCAAAGTTGTAGCAGGGGTCATTTCCCTTTTACTAACTGTCTGTTTTTTGGTATTTATAGTAGCCTGTTTATGGTGCCGAAGAAGAAAACGTTTTGAGGTAAAAATATACACCTTAACATATTCATTAGATTTTCATTTTGTGGTTGATTAACTTTTTTTTCAAATATAAAGAGTATACCTAACCTAATTCAAATAATAAGAAGAATAACAAAACTATACACTTGAAAAGTTTTAGTCTGTTTTGACTACCATAGAGCTCGTCATAGAGGGCGCTATTTAGATGTTTTATACTCACTAATAACTCAAGATAATAAACAGATGAGAAAATAATTTTGGACAAACATCATAGATTAAAGACCATTTGATTCAAGAGAAATATTGACAATTATGTTACCCTCAAACAAAGCAAAAATAAATTTGTATGGACTTATATGAATGCCAAATTTTACATTCTGAACATATTTCTAGGAAAAATGAACTTTGTCTTCAAAGTTTTTTTTTAGATTCTAATATCTGCCAAATAAAATGTAAACATTAGTTCAAGTAATATGATATTGTACTGAAAGTTTCAAAAATTTATACACTAAGATAAATAAATTTATTTTAAATTTACTTTGAAAAAATAAGTATTTTATTGTGTCTAGTGATTCTGTACATTTGGAAAGAAATCGAAAAAAATCAATTATTTTATATTTATCGGTGATATGGAAGGTTTGAATAAATTTTTCATTGAAATGATGCTTTAAGAATGAGTTGAGAGTGAAAAGTTCATCTGATCTAAATTATACGGAAAGGAGAAAAGTATTATTTTGTCACTATAGCAAAACCAGAAGAAGGAATCACTTTTATAGCCTTGTATTTTGTATAGAATTACTGAAATTATTTTAATTTTATCTAGAGTAGATGATATTGCTATTAATGTTATACAATGACAGTACACCAACTCATCAATAATATTTTTTTATTGTTTTTCATGCTGCTTAGACAGAGGATCCAGAAAAGGTAATAATTATAATGAGGTTTTTAACCATTATCCATTTTTTCTTATATTGTTACTATAGATTTGTTACTAAATATTTCACAATTTTGTATTAATATCGTTAATACTTGAAATCATCAGTTCAAAATTCATTCTTATATGTAAAAATTTCCCCTGAATCGATTGGCGGAGACTAGAACGTTCTATCTATCATATTAGTCGAGTTATGAGCATCTTTAGTTATGGAAAGTGGATTTTCGAAAATTTCATAATTCAATTTGGAGGCGAAAAAATGATTTTATGCAAAAACAGACTGTGGCAGTCAATTTCTCGTCCCAAAAAAACCCCACGGGACGAATTTTGAGCATCTTTCATGTCGAAAACCTTTTTTTTGTCGAAAATTTTGAAGCAAGGGGTAGGTATGGAAATACTTAATGTAAACTGCTTCATGCTAACTTCCTTATTGCTGGAAATTATGGAATTATTTTATACAAAAACTAACTGTGGCAGTCAATTTCTCGACCCAAAAAACCCTGAGACAAATTTTGAGCATTTTTTATGTCGAAAATATTTTTGTTGTTGAAAATTTTGAAGCAAGGGTGTGGGTATGGAAATACTTGATGTAAACTGCTTCATGCTAACTTCCTTATTGCTGGGAATTATGGACTAAATATCCACTGGAATATGTAAAATTCTCCCCCGAATTGATTGCCGAATACTAGAACGTTCTATCTATCATATTAGTCGAGTTATGATCATTTTTAGTTACGAAAAGTATATTTTCGAAAATTTTATGACTCCATTTGGAGGCGAAAAAATGATTTTATACAAAAACAAACTGTGGCAGTCAATTTCTCGACCCAAAAAACCCCTCGAGACTAATTTGGGGCATTTTTTATATCGAAAACATGACGCTATTTGAAGGTGAAAGGATGATTTTCTCAAAAAAAAACTGAGTTATCAAAAAACCCCATGTTACGAATGTATCATTATAAACATAATGTTCAATATAAACTAAAACTGTTTTATTTTTTAGCAATTCCGAGATAGCCCTGTTACAGCATCGTCGATACCTGATTTAGACGATGGCCATGTTAATCCGATTGCCAATAATAGAGAGTTCACCATATTTTCCCCATTATCTCCCCAGTACAACAATAATGTCTCTCATGAAAACAAGCCAAAAGTAAGCACAATTTTCTTTATACAAAAAATCTTCCATTCAATCGATATAAAATGTGAATTTTTCTTTAGTAATTTGAAAAAAAAAGAAATCATCTGCTGTTAGGTACATTATTTCATTGTTTTGAACAAGATGCAGATAGTAAATTTCATCAAAGTTCACTAGAATTAAAGATGTCCATTTCACATAGCTTGTAAACAACTTCTTATTTGGAATTTCATTAAAAATATGTTTTGAAATATCATGGTATGCTGACATTAACAATTTTTTTCAAATATTTTCAACTGTGTTGTTAATTGTGAGTATTTCGGTTTCAGACAAAAACTGTTGAAGATTCTCTAGCTAATACCTATGATATTAGTCCTTGGTTTAGTAAGTAATTTTCCATATAATAATTATAACACAATAAAATATAAATTACTATAATTCAATAATATTCCCCAGCTGTATATTAAAGTACTGATAAAAAGATACCAGTTCGAAAAATCAACAGGAAATATTATTTTATCTACACTTTAATTCGCAATAAATTTTTAAATTAATTAGAAACCAGAAAAATTTCTATAAACTATACAAAATGTGTGGGCGGATAGATCCATTATAATTAAATGGTTTCTTATGAAAATATTGGGAAATTAGAGATTAAGTTTTGCTTTTACGATAGAAGTAGAAGAAATGGAGAATGTGTGGAAGATGCTAACAAAAATTTTTACATATAAAAAAGGCAGAAAAGCAACTTTTTCTTGAATATGCATAACATTATTAAGCTTTATTATACAGTATGTCGCATTTAAGATGATTGACCTGTACGTCAAGGAGGTTGCGTTAATGGCCATGGTACGATTGCGCACTGTTGTTGTATACCCCGAAGTAGGAGTGGGCCAATTGAGGTTAAGACTATGGCAAGAAGCGCTTACTGCGCTACCTCTGCTGCAGCAGCCAATGATTCAGGCTCAGGCTCAGGTGTGGAGTTTAGTCGAGAGCACTAAGCCTAAGGATTAAGTGGGGAATGGGAAACAATACCAGCGTGGTTCAAACAGAACTAACAGGTATCTCAATTGCCACAAAAGAACTAACCAGAAAAGGAATTTCTGGCAAAAACATAACAATCTGCACTGATAGTAGACAATTCCTATTAGCCTTAAACAGACGTGTTATATCGGGTCTAGTACTAGAGTGCCACCAAGATTTTGCAAACGCCTCGACAGATAACAATATTATCCTGAGGTCGGTAAAAGGGCACTACAGGAGTAAAGGTAATCGCATTGCCGATTCTTTAGCCAGGGAAGCGGCTGGACTAAAAATTTTAGGACCCAGTGACGCCTACGGCCTAACGACTTCGACAATTGCGGAACTATCCAAACTTTACACCCATGCTCAATCCCTTAAGAGATGGGATGGAATCAAAGGATGCAGTCTTGCCAGGATCACCCTGGGCGACCCTGGGAAGCTGGCGCCGAACAAATATTTGGCGATGACCAGGAAAAACCTACGTTTAACAGTAGAATTTCTGACTGGTAACTGTCAACTAAGGAAACACCTCCATACTATGGGGCTAGTGGACACACCCCTATGCAGGAACAAGTGTGAACAAGAAGATGAAACTGTCAGGCATGTCTTATGCTAGTGTCCGGAGTTATCGTCAATAAAAGAGTGTGTGTTCGGTGAGTCTTGGCCTACACCTGCCGATATAAAGGAGATGTCTCCTAGTGACCTGTCCACCTTCCTGGGAAGGACAGGATGGCGATGACCTAGGAGGACAACTCCTCGGGAGGATGTACAATGGGTCACATGTGACCTAAGCGAGGACCTAAGTGCTGTGAGCCTACACTCACCCTCCCTACTCGTAACTCAACAGATACAGAAGTTGATTGATGATGATTATCCATGGCCAAGTATATACAATTTTGGGAGGATACTACCCCATTACTCTTGACTGTAGTCCATTCTTCTCCTGTATTTCAACTTCTGATTTTCTGATTTTATTGTTTTCAACCAATTTCCAGATTCAAATGAACCTGATTATCCTAGAACCAAATTGAAGTACATCAAGGAATTAGGATCCGGATGGTTTGGAAAGGTAAGATATTGACATGAACTATGTAGGCTGAATAATATCATGAATATATTTTTTGTTATCAATTTTTCCTTACAGGTAGTCGAGGGTGCTGTACAAGACGAAGACAATAAAGGACATGCGTGGACGCCTGTAGTGGTTAGAATATTAGAAGCGACCGCCAGTCAGAAAGAGAAAATTCTATTTTTACAGAATGCAGAAATTTATAGATTCGGAAACCATACAAATATATTATCATTAATCGGAAGATCCTTAGAAACGGTACCATATTTGTTGTTGCAGGAATGGTGTCCTCAGGTAATATATATTATTTATTTGCTTATAAAAGTTCTATCTCGTTTTTGACAACCGATTTTAGTGGTATGATATTCAAATTCAAATTCTTTATTATTTATATCAGGGACATTACAATTTGTATATGGAAAGGAAATATCACAACACATTGTATCTATGTTTGCTGTTATATGCATGCTTCTAGAATTTTTGCAATTCCATATTCAAAAAAGGTAATGTAAGGAAGTAATCAAAACGTGCATTATTCCTTACTACAGTTAGATACATATTCGTTTGCGTGAGAAAACCCGTCCCACAAAGCATACACCCCGGGTTTATGCTAAGTAGAACATTCCACCACCCCCTGTCATTCCGACAGGACCTCACTCGTACTTCGCTATCGCATCTTTATTCTATGGTGGGTGCCATGGATGTTATTATAATTTATGTAAAACTGTATTTTCACGTTATTAATAATAGTTTTTTTTTTATATTTTAGGGAGACTTAAAAACCTATTTAAGATCTCAAAAGACCAACGCAGAAAATTTCTTGTCCACAGAATATCCTTTATTATGGTGTTATCAGTTAACTTCTGCTTTAAAATACATTCACGAACATGACATCGTACACTTGTAAGTGCCAACTCCTCAATTACAAACTTTTTGTGTCGATACATACATTTTTTCAGGGATTTAGCAAGTAGAAATTGTCAGCTAACTAATAATCTGAATCTAAAATTGGGCGACTATGGTTTAGGACCCTTCAAATATCCAGCAGACTATTATCAAGGTCAATCCACCGTTCCGGTGAGATGGTGTTCTCCAGAATCTCTTATATATACACAAACTACCATTCAACCAAAACGAGTCACTCCTGAAGCGAACGTTTGGGCATTGGCAGTGACTATGTGGGAGATATGCGAGTGCGGCGAACAGCCCTATTGGACTTTAAGCGATGACGAAGTAATCTCACAAGTATTAGGATCCGAAGGCGTTAGGTTGAGCAGGCCCAGTCTTTCAGTACTTTATACGGATTATATGTAAGTTTTGGATTACAACACAGGTTGCGGGAAAAAATGTTGATAACAATAGTGGCCTCGAGAAACGCCTGGAAATTATTTTTAGAATTGTAGGTTCACCGCTAGAGGGCGTATTTGACAGTTAAAATTTTAAAATGCAAAATTTTTCAAAATTTACTCAATTAAGGAGAATATTAAAAATTATTATCAAATTCCTCGATAAATTCTGCAACTTTTTAATATTACAAGTTTAGGTCTATCTCTCCAAATAAGGGGTGGGGGGGAGTGGAAACTTTGTTACCAAAAAAACGCCTGTAATTCGGGTTCTGTTTGACCGATTTTAAAAAACTTGATGTTGTTTGAAAGAGCTTTTGTTGAACAATCGAAAAAAATTTTTTTTTTTAATATTGTGTTTTCTCGTAACAATTTTAAATGGATGCATACAAATTGAAGTAGATCTTTGAAAAGTAGTCTGAATTAAAAATAAAACAGTGCAAACCGCAAGGCGATATCTCTTTTCTATCCAGAGATATCGTAAGAAACAGGTAAATTGCTGGAATTGTTCTTCCAACGTCTAGAAGGCTGGTGAAGTAAGTTGTGCTACATTTTTTCAATTAATAATAATGTTATATTTGTTTTCAAGCGATCAGTTAGTAAATAAAAAGCATCAAATATCAATAAAAACCGATATTTGGAAGTTCATTTATTTGGCCACCGAGGTCTCCAGACCTAACTTGTTCAGATTTTTATTTGTGGGGGCGAGTTAAAGATCTCGTTTATGCCGATAGACCCGCAACAAGAGCTGACATGATTGAAAAGATACGACAGATAATACGAAGTAGTTCAAGGGCAGAAATTGAAGCTGCTGTTTTCTCCACCCGTCAGCGATTGATTTCATGCATTGAAAATGATGGACGACATTTCGAACATCTAGGGCGGCACTAATTACGTACCTAGTTATTTATTAAAGGTTTCAATTGTTCGATTTATCACATTATTTTGAAATTCGTTCTCATTGTTAGTAGCGACAGCATTACATTTAGGTAATATAGTGGCAACCATAACATTAGTGTGGTAACAGTTTAAATTACTGCAGACAAATGTAAGATCTTTCCATTCAGGCTAAATTTAATAATTTCTGTTAACGCGAACCAGCCTTACGATATCTCTGGATAGAAAAGAGATATCGCCTTGCTGTTTACAGTGTTTTATTACTAATTCAGTCTACTTTTTAAAGACCTACTTCAATTTGTATGCTTCCATTTAAGATTTTTACGAGAAGACAATATTTAAAAAAAAAACAGCGCCCTCTAGCATGTATGTTATTAATCAGATTGCTTCATATTTACAAATTATCGATCGTTCAACAAAAGCTCTTCCAAACAACATCAAGGTTATTAAAATCGGTCAAGCAGAACCGGAATTACAGGCGTTTTTTCGTAACAAGGTTCCCACTCTCCCCCACCCCTTATTTGAAGAGATAGACTTAAACTTGTCATATTAAAAATATGCGGAATTTGTCGAGGAATCTTATTATAATATTTAATATGGTCCTTGATTGAGTAAATTTTGAAAATTTTTGCATTTTAAATTTTTAACTGTCAAATACGCCCTCTAGCGGTTTTTTTCCCGAACCTGTGCTATAATCCACTACTGAGATATGGCCGACGGCCGTTCTTAGTTGGCCACCCGGTACATTGAGGAAAATTTAAATATGATTAATAATGGAAAAAGTAAATCAATTATTGTTTACTAATAATTTTAACAAATTCGAGAATACCTATATTATCTATTCGATTATTCGATACATTGTTTATTTAACTATTATCATCGATGGCAACTTTATTGCTTGGTTGTTGGACACTCGATTTCATAACAGCAGTCTGGATGAGGTTTGGACATGATTCCAGGCAATTTTTTACAATTTCTTGGTACGTCAACAGATGGGCAACTAAAATATATAAAGACTTAGTTTTAGTCAATAAATATGTTTAAATTGAATTCAAATGTGAACAAATTCAACTCGATGTTATGTCTGTTTAAATTTTTCTGTAAAATTAAATACAACATACCCTATAATCTTTACCGATCTGTCACTTTCACATTCTACAAGAGCGCATTGTCCTTGAATGCGTTTGGTTTCATTGAACTTCATTGATCCTATTAATTTAACATGTTCTAAATAACAGTCACCTAGTTGATCTAAAAAATAAAAGCAAAATGAAACGCTACTCTGTTTTAAGAGACATTTGTTTATGTTACATACCTGTATCGGGATCAGATATAAGCCTTCCTTCCCAAGCACTCGTATTCAAAACAACAAATGCAAATGCAACCAACAACGCACAGAAACTCTTCATTTTTTAAGTTTTTGTTTTACCAGCAATTTTTTGATACTGTTTAAATTTGAATTGTTAAGGTTTATATATCGACTAGCTTATGACCTTAGGCACTTTTTTTTTATAAGATTAGAAATATTGAAAAAGCTATCGCTGTTTTTGTCATTTTGTTATTGTATTAAATTATATTTAATTTTTAATGATCTTATTTTAGACTTGACCCCATATAAATTTAAAGTCGTTACATAATTTTTATTTGATAATAAAAATATTTATTATTTCATACAATGTTTGATTAATAATAATCAGCTTGTGGTCATTGACTAGCTTATCAATCCAATGCTAATTAGTACATTTCAATATATAATTAATTTTGAGGTTAAAAGAATACAAAATGGAAGCTAAACAATGTCATGAAATAATTGGAATGGCATTTAAGTAACGCAGAATGTTCCATTCAAATATTTTTAAGCAAACTTTAAATAGAAACATCCATTAATGATAACCATGGCCTGAAAAGATCATCCATGAAATCAGGGATTGTATTTATTATAGTTTGGCAAGTTTATCTGAAACTTCGGGGCATCGGTAAGAGGCGAGCAAATGGCGTACGGTACCTATTTTACCAAGTAAAACTGAAAATACAAATGTCATTGACAATACCAACGCGACTGGATAAATCAATATCAATCAATTAAAGTAAGAGAGAAGAACACACGCGGGCGCCTGCCAATAAGAAGTCTTCCCTCCGATGAAATCACCAATTATGTAGTTCGGAGGGTGTGGTCATTATGGTTTTCGCGCAACGCTGCCAGAGCTTGAAGAAGCCCATAGCAAATTTGGAAAAGTGTTCATCTTTTAATATTCATAAATTGGAAAAATAATGTTAATAGACAAAATCAAAGGAAAAAAGCACATTAAAGAGTTAACGTTTAATCATATTGTTAATAATAAAAAGTTCCTTTTCTAATTATCATCACTGCGTACTTAGCACTTTAGCTTTTTCATAGTTAAACGTGGCAATATCGAATGTTTTCTACTGCATTCCTTTAACGGCTTCAGATAAACATTTTCATTCGGTAAGCTAGGATCTATTGCGTTGGGATATAAGTTTGCCAACGCAGGAATAACTTCATTTCTAAGCATATTTAAATATTTTTCTTCTATAAATATAGGACCAATAATATGGTCGCCTATGATACAAATGGCCCAAACGTTCACCTGAGTATGTGTCTCACGCATTCAATTAGGATTCTCTGCTGACCAATATCTACAGTTCTGTCGGTTTACCTCTCCATTCAATGTGAATGTTGATTCGTCAGAAAAAAGAATGGTACCAAGAGCTATCTCATTTCTGTTCAGCTTATTCATCAATCTTTCGCAGAAATCCATTCTACGATCTGGATCGTCTTCTGTTAACTCCTGCACAAAATTTAATTTGTAGGGATGAAGTTTTTCTTTATGGAGACATCTTAGAACAGTTGTATGACTAACATTATTTTCACGGGCAATTTGACGTGTACTTGAAGTTGGATTCTCTTCGACACTTAACAAAATATCCACTTTCACATCATCTCCAACGAAGTGTGGTTTTCTTTTCAATGGTTTGATATGTCCAAGTTCTCTGAATTGTGCATGGATTTTAGACACAGTACTTTGTGAAATATTAGGCAATTCGGGATACCTGTGATTAAATAAGTTTGCCACTTCAACTTGACTTCTGCAGTTATCCCCGTACCCGATCATCATTAAAATCTCAATTCGGTGAGTCTCAGTTAAATATTTTATTGTTATGTCGACAAGGTAAGAGTGTTTGACAAAGATTTTACTTTTTCAGTATAAACTGTCAACACATCAACAACTGACAGAATAGAAAACAATCCACATTATTTACCGATTTTGTCTAATTATTGGAGTTTTTAGGCAATTTTTAGATATTTATGATAAAATTCATGGGCGTAGCAGGTTTTGTTTAATAAAAAAATACGTCTAATAATTAGTTAGTTTAGATTTTTGATAAATCCATATTTAGCTAATTTAAAAAAAGTACCATAGCTAATTTAAAAAAAGTACCAATATTTCAAGTGTAATAAATTATTAATTTTAATATTTCACCCTGTATAATTCATAATTAACCATACATCATTTAGTTTGTTGGAATCGGTTCATTAAGAGGATTTCAAAAATATGCAAATATACCGGGTGTTTCATTAAAAAAAACAACAACACCGACTATGGCATACTTGCGTGAATCACCCTGTACATTTAAATTTATGTTCACATAACGCACAACTCAATTCAAAAGTTGACGTGTCTCGGCATTTTTTATAATTTTCTAAAATAATGACATAAAGAATTTTATTCCATAAGTGGTTTCCACACTGTATATTATATGACAAAAAAATCTTCATTGCAGATTTCGCTTGATGCAGTTATGTTGGATTAGCGTAGAATCTAGACCCAAAGTAGTACAAATTCATATAATGCTGACAGATCTTCTACAAGTTTACAAACATACTTCTTCGACAGACGTTTTCGATGTTGAAGAATTCGATCGAAGATGGGAGTCGTGTAAACCGAATACCATCATCAAAACTGATCATATCGCAGAAACCATACTCGACTCCGACGGAGACGATCTAAGAAAATCGTTGTCTTTAAGTCTAACGAACTTGCACGGATCATTAGATAATTTTGGTAAGCATATTAAGTATGATAATTCCATTCAGCATCTTAACTGCCGTTTTCATAACAAATGCTTAAAGTTCACTTTGGCTAAAGTGACTTTATCACTTGAAGTTGAATGATTTTCATAACATTTCTGTTCTGTTCCTTTTAGTAAAGAGATTTTACGTTTATGAAGAGAAGTTGGCATCAGTGACTATGAGATTTTTTCAATTGAAGTAGGCCTATGTTTTTGTATTATATGTATTATATTTTTATATTAGTGTTTTTGCTTTCTTCTCATTTTCAACTTGAAATAAGTGTTATAGGTGAAGTAAATAGAAAAAGAGTTGGGGTACTAATTTTACAACAGAAGAACTGAATTTGGTAAAAATAGCTGAAAAATATAAACCGATTATTGAGTGCAGTAAGGTTCATTCATTTTGATAGCCATATTATGGTGAACCGCTGTTGCTGCAATTATTGCTGTATCCAGGTTAACCCTTATACCTAGGGATAGTATAGGAAAGCGTCTTTCCCAGACACCATACTGTCTTTCTAGTTCTTATTCATGACTCATGTTTTCTTCAAAGATTACAGAATAAAATATAAGATGTTTCACTCTAGGGCCGTTTAATTCAAGTTGATGTCCCAAACGGACGCCGCTGTCATAAATTATGTTTACGACTCACTTTTGTTGTCAATAACGAGACCGGTAGATACCAGAACAGTTCGAAGAGCTTATTTTATTTTAAACTATACAGGGGTAATTAGAGAAATATATATTTAAATTAATGGGATTCTTTATCACAAAGGTTTATTTTTAAATGTTAATTATTTCGAAAAATGTTCGGGATATGAATTTGAAAAGGTAAGTAAAAAATAAACTTGAATTTTTAAAATGAATCAATTCACTGTTTTTATCCAGCATCTTGGTAATTTTGTGATACTTATTGATAATCTATCAGATATACTCATTAGCCACCAGAATAATAGGGCCACTAAATTTTGATCTTTAAATAACGCGTATTTTTTGGATTGACAAGTTTAAAACAGTAAAAAGAGAAGCAGCTGCAGGATAACTTTATTAAAAAAATTTATAAATGTTGTAAAATACTAAGTTTGGAGTTTGGTTTATGTGTTAAATTTAATCTTTTGTCTTTCAAATCTTTCAATATACATTTGAGAGTAAAAAATAAACGGACTCTGGTATAGAGACTGGCATAATATTTGAAAGAAAATTGATTACATGGATGATGAAAAGAAAATTTAATAAATTCAGTTTAATTCATACAGTTTGTGCCTTCCAAATGATCAAAGATTTTTAGAGAAAATAGCTTTTTAAACGCGCTACAAAATTGTACGGGGGTTGGATTTTTGGCATTACCACAGCAACTTCGTATTTGGCCAAAAAAGTATTCGAGGCAATCCTGATTGAGGTTTCGTGTAAGTAAAAATTTATATCCTCGCCATTTTAGAGTTTCCCATAATGACAGAATCGAAAGGTTGAGTATAAAATATCTCCCCACTCCCGCGCTCCAAACGTTGGCCAGTAACGTAATTTCAGTACACATCAGTTAAGATTTCCAAAAAAATGCGAACAAGCCCAACTTTATGTTTTATATTTTTCTCATTAGTCTGTTAATTTTTTGTGTTTTCTTGCTTAATGTACTTGTTTATATAATATCCTTATTATAAAAATAAATCCGTAATTTTCTATTAGCAAATATTACAAAATATTTAGTGTTTAAGCTTTGCTATTAAAGAGAAAAATATTAATATTACTTCTCATTTCAACAATCAATTAATAAATTTAAAAAATCTATAAAACAGAAATATAAACCAATTATAAACACCAATCTAAAATGACAGCGCTCGACGGGCGACGTCCCGTATAATATGCCAAATATAATGCAAGTAAGGACGTAGCGACATACTGTACCATCCAAGTCACCAGACAGTCACCAGCAGCATTGGTGCTTTATGCGATAAATTCGAACGAGTGAAACATCTTATATTTTATTCTGTAATATTTGTAGTCTTTCAGCCTCTGTATTTGTTTCAAGAGATATGGTTGGACTCCATATCCAGAGTCTCCAATTAAATGGAACCTTCTAAATTGGCCTCCTTCAAAATTATTTTTCAATCGACTATTATTAAGAATAGTGTGATCATGAGCACTCCCTGGCTATCTCACTACTATAGCAGGTTTGCTTAACCTGAATCTTTGGTAAAATTCTTCATCCGACCAATTATCAAAATCTGTTCTCTGTTTAAATATTTTTCGTTTCCTCTCGTTGCTGCTATCCTCAAAGGCTGATGACTCGGTATCTATTTCCATCACAAGTATAATAGATGGCCGGTAGATGGACTGCAATCTCCAATATCTCTTCCTGTTTTAGCATTCCATGATCTGGATATAAGTACAAATGAACAATCAAAATTACAAGATGTGTTCAACTGCGAGGATTCCTTCCAAAGGACAAACAGCAGCGGCAGCGAAACCGAAGAGGAAAACTGGCGGAACAAAGTGGAAAGAGGAGCATACACTGAAAAGGTCCGTCAAAAATCGCGATCCGTTGCTGATTTGATGGTCTTAACACACGTAGATTATTCAGAATCGGAATCGGAAACTCCATTACATAGTTTAGAATATAGGGTGAATTATAAAAATGTGAGATTAGCTGGTCTGGATGGCGTTAATAGTTTGGAAAATACAAGTATTACGTATGGAAGTGAAGGTTTGTATTATATTTGAACTACTGCGAACAATTTAACTCAATCTTTTCCTTCAGGTAACCTCCTAAACGTTCAAGATACTTTCAAAGAAGAATTGAGAAAATTAAAAGAAGAACGTCGTGATAGTTTGCTATTTGTACCTGAAAACATTAGTCAAAGTAGCTTTAGAAACACTGAAACTTCCAACGTGCCCTCCTCGAGGTTAATACAGGAATTAAACAGTCCCGTGGACATCCAACCAGTAAATCAAGTTTTTAATATTTACAACGTTACCATAGACAATTTTAGTCCCATTCATATGAATAAGTTAAGTGATATTTTGGACGTTAATTCGCAGTTGAAACCGGAATGGAGGGAAGTGGAAAAATTGAGGCAGATCAATTGTGAGTTGACTCAAGAGATAAGGGAGCTTGAAAAATTGAATCGAGTTCAAAACGTTTACTCAGAAGATGATTTAAATGGGATTCCTGTTGAAAGTGATCAAGTGTTTAACCAAGATGCAACTGTAGCTTCAGATCAACTGATAGAAGTAGTAGGTAAGAGTGGATTGAGTTCGGAGGTGAAAGTGTTGAGTGGTTTCGATTTAAATCAAAATGTGAAGGAATCGGAAAAGTTTAAAGACATTTGGGACGGCGAATTAAAAGATTCCAACAGTGTTAATCAAAATTGTGAGGAACTAAGTGAAATTGTAGATATTAATCCAGAATTAAACCGAGAAAGGCGACTAAGCGAAGAACAAAATTTCAACTTGAGATTAGAAGAATCTACTGTCGACAATAATTTGAATCAAAATATGGAAAGTACAAGAAATTTGAGTGGAACGTTCCAAGTAAAAGAAGAAGAAGTAACGAATGAGAATGATGGGAGTGGGAGAGAGGTAGACTGCAAATTTGTGGATGATGGATCTGAAGTATGTAATAATAGAGAAGTTGGTGTGAAAAATTTGACAATAGACGTTTTGAGAGGTGATGATTCGTTGTTGGAAGATAATGTGGAATGCGAGGCTTTTAATTTTAATATCAAGTTACCGTCCAAAGTAAATGAAACTGTTTTACGTTTGCATGATGATGGAGTTGGAAATGAAGGCGAAAACGTCGGATCTATCGATAAAGGTAAAAATATATTTATTTTGTTTAATATATACAGTTATTAACCTGAATTTATTATTTTTGTGGAATTTCGAATACATTTAATCCTAGTGCATTTGAACTACTAAGTCGACTGTAACTTTGTCATTTTAAATGAAACACCCTGTATATTAATACATTTTTAAAATCTACGTAAAATTTTAGTACAGTTTTGTCTGAAAACTTTTTTCGGAAAATGCATATATTTTGAGTTTTTTATTTTTTTGTAAAAAATTTGACGGTTGCAGACCCTTATAAATTATTTTTTTAAGAGGATACCCTCAAAGATATGAAAATGGTTTCT
>CAJUYG010000063.1:623589-638108 GCA_910591675.1 Galerucella calmariensis | reverse complement strand
GGCACCCACTGACCCGAGCCGTACGCGTCACAGCAAACGGTAGGAGAATATTAATAATTGATGAAAACATTTGTGAGTAATTACAGAAGTGTATGAAAACTACTGATAATTTTGGACATTTAAAAAAATGGAGCGACCTCTTGAACAGTTTTTGAGCTGTCATTTGGATTGGGCTCTTCAAACATCAAAATCTGACAATTTTTCACACGAGACTCGAAAAAAATTTTTGGTTTTTGGGGCACCCTAATTTACGTGGGATTTTTGACAGGAGCGAAAATTATTTCATCATATTAGTTGTACTTAACTCATCAAGTGTAAAGCGTGAAATATACGTGGTTAATCATTTTGATGTGTTGAATAAGAATAAATTAAGTCGGTTCGATGGGTCTCGCTAGTTTTTGTATTTGTATATATAGTTATCTTTTATTTTCTTGTTCAATTCATTAAAAAATCGTTATTACACTGGGCTACAAATAAAAACCTATGATTTCCAACAATAATTTCACACAAACCGCCTATTTTTGTAACACTCTGTAGGCTGTAAGAGCAACTTAACCTCCTCCAGGAAATTATCAAAATTGGACGACTGATTTGTAAGAAATTTATAGTGTTTTTTGTAGGCCAATGTATATAAAAAGAAAATCCCTACTTTTCGTACTATAATAATTATTTCAAAACTAATTTAATACATAAAAAACTAACTTACAATTTAATCTTGAAAAAAATAATTAACAGGATTTTCTGTTCCCTTTCATATAAATGCACTTCTGATCCTTTGAACGTATAATATTAATGTTTATAATTGTATGTAAAAGTGTATATTTTGTAGTGATATTTTATAGTTCAGTGATTCATTTTTAAATATATTGTTTTTTAAAGGAAAAAAAAAATGGTGGTTTTTAAAATGTAGATAGTAGATGATCTCAAATAAATGACTAAGTAGAGAAGTGACGCCTAACGGACAGTGTAATATTGACAGCAACCTGCGGAATTGTATCCAAATATCGATATTTGTAAAGATGGTTGAGATTTACGTTGGACCTGTTGACTTTCCTTCAATAAATCAATGAAAGATGGCGCAATTGACATTATTGACGTGAAATTGACAGCAATTTTAGACAATAACAGCAGATTACGGACATTTTTAATAACTCAAATGAAAACATTACATATTCGTTTCAAAATCTTTCTTTTCCAGTGATAGAAAATCCTCTAAATTTTTGGTTTGGCTACTTGGACCAAAATCCCCCATTTGGTTAAGAGTAGCAATTAGAACTAGGTTCAATTCAATTCTATTTGTAATAAATTGGAAATTACTTTTTACTTTTTAGTTCGATCTGTTAAGAAACATAAATTTTAGTAAGTGATCGATCTAACTGTCAATTTTAAACTGTTCTAAAGGTTTTCAAAATACAATAAAGGTAAGTTTTTAAACAACAACAAAAAGGATAATGTCACAACGGCCTAATAGATGCCGTCAGTTTGACTGAAGTGAATATCTAAGAAAACCTAATTACTAACCTATTAAGCTGGATGTAAGATTTTATAATGTGTCATGGTAAAATCATGAAGTAAGGACTAAATTAGGAGAAACTTTATGGTACATTTGACCTACTTTAAAAAAAAAGAACTAGTAGGACGGTTCATTTGAAATTGGTTAGAATGGGATGACCTTGGCAATGTTTAATGTGCCTATCTCTATAAGTAGCATTCATCTAATTCATCCAGTTTCTAAATTAGGCTCTAATAATCCAGTTTGATGTAAGGTTAGTGAATCCATCCGATCATCCAACCTAAAAATTATTGTGATATTTTGACTACGAAGTTTTTTACTATTTTATAAAGTTTTTTTTGATGGTCCCGGAATGTTTTTAAAATAATTGAAGTTGGAATTATTTAATTGAATTATAATATTACATTGACATTGTTCTACACAGTCTGTCTGACAACCAACTGCCAAAACAGACAAACTTCAACTCTAACTGATCTGGGTACCCAGCATAATATGGCCCAACTGTCAAAGCCGAATGGTCTATATATTATAATCATATTGGCCTTATTTTATTCAGCCTGTTTATTTTCTGTACCTTCCCCCTCCACATGAAAAAAGTTTCTAAATTAATATTACTTTCTTCTGTAAGTTCATTGTGCCATTACTTATTATTTTTTCTCTTATTTTTTTTGGGAATCAAACCACAATAATGTTTTTTATTTTTTATTTCGACGTTTCGTTAGCGTTCCAGCTACCGTTGTCAAGATTAACTTATTTCATTACTAGTTAATCTTGACAACTGTAGCTGGAACGCTACCGAAACGTCGAAATAAAAAATAAAAAACATTATTGTGGTTTGATTCCCAAAAAAATAAGAGAAATAATGAATATTACTATCATTAAATTCCGCCTCATTCATAAATTGAACTAAAATTTCAAACAAATCTTTATTCTTGGTGACAAGCAAATGTAGAAATGTTATCAAATAGTAGTTATGTATTAGTATGGACGAATATAGTTTTTATACCAAGTAGTACTAGCAATAGTAAGTTGAAAATATATAAATTTTGTCTTGTTACTGGAAAAAAATAAAGCTGGATTTATTTGTTGCGTCCGGAAGTGGTCCAAAATTATTTCCACTATTTATTCATCTCTTTTGTACTTGGAATATTACTGTCGATACTACAAAAGTCCAATGAGTACCTATTTGACACTTGTAGTACTCCAACACCGTATAAAAGCCAAAGGGAAAGAGTAAACCTGTTTCACTGAAAATATTAGCATGAGAATGTCAGTTTTCAAGATTCTTATTTTCGAAATATCAATTCATTGTCTACAGTTTGCGGCGATATGAGGCAACATTTTATACAGGGTGGACGGAAACATTGATTTAAAATATTTAATGAAGAAATCAACATTGTTTACAACACTTCGAGACATTAGTTACACTATCCTTTTGTTGTACATAGTTTTCTTAATAGTCCAGTCAACAAGTTCAAAACTGAGTAAATTCTTGATAAATCTCCTGAAAATATTAGTGAATGTACCTTAAAATTATTATTTAATGCAAACTGTTATTAAAATTATCAATAATAGAAATACAGTTCAGGGAATTGGAACTTTTTTATTGGAAATTTACTCCTCTAGTCCTCTTTAAGGATCTTTAACTCCTTTTTGGAACTTAGAAGGTCTTTATTTAAATAATATGTGAAACTTTTTCAACTTTATAAATACACATAAAGGTCAATTCTTTTAAAAACACTAAAAAAATGTACAAATAACCAAAACTTAACGTCCAACAGTTGTCTGACAAATGTAGAATAGCGTTGTTTTTTTTATATATAAAATTAATAAATTCACATGTAGTTGTTCAATTATTATTCTAATATATTTCTCGCAAAAATTATTGGCAATAGAAGATGTTGAAGGAAATACCGATCACACAGCATAATTGAAAATGTGAAAAGTTCAAAGTTGTGGGGATGTGAAGAAAAAAAGTGTATCTAGATATATACAAGGAAACATTTTGTGCGGTCATGAAGAATCACTTCTCAGTTATATTGATAGTACATTATGTGGAGTAGGGAGCTGTAATTTATATAATGAATTTATAATTTGGTTTGAACTAAACTCAAGTAAGTTAACAACATTTGTATAATATGTGTGTATTTTGGAGTGACATTCACCAAGACCTGAAAGATCTATTGTGTCCCCTTACTTTTACTTAGTTTCAGAGGAAAGTCTCAGAAACTAGTAGTTCCTTTAGCCTTATTTCCCTATCCTATTTTAGGTTAGGATATCTGCAGGCTTCAACCCAGTAATCTCCCAGGTGCTGTGCTGTAGGCTAGGATTCTGGAGTGCTGTGCAATTGGAAAGTATGTGGATGGAGGTTTCTTCTTCCATGCCACAAAATCTGCATTCTTCTTCCTCCACTACTTTGAGCTTTTTCAAGTGCCCATTCAGGCGACAATGTCCCGTTAGGATCCCTGTTAAAACTCTTAGCGCAATTTTACTTTGACTTATGCATTCATTTGATCTCAACAGGTTGTAGTCACCCAGAAGAGTCTTTGATTGTTTAAGCCCTACTAGATCTTTCCAATGGTCAGATCTTCTCTTTTTCTTCCAATATTACATTGGGGCTGATTCTGCAAAAGAGTTCAGGCCCCCTCTTTGCTAGTTCATCTAGTATTTCATTTCCTTCTATTCCAGTGTGTCCTGGAATCCATAGTACGGTGACTATATTGTTCTCGCCTAGTTCATATAATTTGTCTAGGCATTCCCATACCATTTTGGAACTGATTAAACAAGAGCTCAGTGCTTTAATGGCTGCTTGACTATCCGACATTATGATAATCCTTTGTCTTCAGTATCCTTTATCAATATTGAACTGGGCGCACTTTCTTAAGGAGTATACTAATTCTACAAATTAAATAATCTGTCCGCCGCTGGTTTTTTGCATTTATCAGTTTATTTTATTGCATTTTTCAGTTTATTGCCTCAGTTTGGGCAATCAATGTGATGAAAACAGAGTATAATAAAGTCAAAAGTGAAGTTAATTTAACACATTGTAAAATCTGTGCATTAGCAAATATTTTAAACGTTCCTACCTAAAACTGATGCAATTCTTATGAGAAATTCCATGTTCTGATGATGCAAAGTAAATAAATTATTGACCTTGATGATTTATTTATCAATATTCATCATTTATTTAATAAAGAATGACTAAATAAAATTGTAGTTTGAAACAATTTAAATCTGGAGCAATATATTGGGTAAATCAGTGAATACAGTGGTAATCAAAAGCAATTAATTTTGAATTCGGAATCGACAGCAAGCGTAGATTTGTTATTACTATTTTTTTAAGAACATTTTACTATTTGCTCTAGTAGGACAAAAAAATATACTGTCAGATGATATGACCAGACCAAAGATATTTATTATATGTGCTCAGAAGATCAAGATTTTCAACTATGAATACATAAAAATGTAGTAGAACAGTATTTTTAAAAACAACAACCTGTTAGCTTTTTCAAAAATCGGGATATCTTTTATTGACAGTACATTTTTGTGGGAGTAATTATGGATATACAGGGTAGCGAGAAAGTCTGGCACCAAGTCTTTTTCTTTGAAAATATATTTTAGGGTTATGAACAGTATTGTATTCTTCGTTTTCAAGAGGAACTGCCAAAGAAACGAAGAATACATAACCCCAAAATTTGATAATTATATGTTAATTCTTTTTAAAGAAAATGACTTGCCAGACTTTCTCGCTACCCTGTAAATATTGTGAAATTAATGTTTGTAGATAAACAAATTGAATGTCCGTATCGGACATAATGTGATTGGTTAGTATTTCTTGTATTAGTAGAAAAATGTAATATATTATAATGTATATGTAATCAATGTAATAATAATAATTTGTTTTTTGGATTAATTGTAATTTATTCATTTCTTTTCATTTTAAAAATCCCTTATTATTTTAAATTAAAAAATATACTAGCTGCATGAATGACAGTCAAAGTTTCAACCAATGTTTTGAGCAGCTTGCAGCACTGCTTTTTGACTTGCAACACACTGAAATGGTCAAAAAAAATTTGGTTGGCATATACTCTGTGTCCAATTTACATGGTCTGAAGCAAGGTGACCTCCTGTAAAAATTATAAGAGACAGCAGATTGAATAGAGAGGGACACATTTACTATAAAAGCCATGAAGCTATTTGTTATGCGGACGATATGGCCATAATTTCAAGAACAGAGAAGGATTTGGGTGAAAACCAGACAACAAATGACAAATTTAGAGTAAATACCCAAAAAGCAATCATCGAATTTGAATATGTGGAAGAGTTTATACATCTAGGAACTCTGTTAAATAGTGATTGTAGTGGAGAAAAGGAAATTAATCATAGAATCATGAAAGCTAACAAAAGTGCAGGGGCAATAAATCACCTAGTCCGGTCAAAGCATCTGTCAAGGAAATCAAAACTAAGATTGTACAATACTATATTAAAGCCTACGATATTGTATAGTTGTGAGACATGGGTTTTTAAACAAAAAACAAAGAGAAAGTGTAATTAGATGGGAAAGGAAAATGTTGAGAAGAATTCTGGGTGGAAAAAAATAGGGGTGTATATGAGAAGGACTAACGAAGAATTATATAACATTTATCGTGACCCCAAAATAGATGCAACTATTACATCAAGAAGACTTCAGTGGTTAGGGCACATAGAAAGGATGGAAGGAGGAAGAATAGTGAAACAAATAGCATGGAGAGTTCCGGAAGGCAAGAAGAAAAGAGGCAGACCAAGGAAAATATAGAGGGAGGTGGTACTAGAAGACATGAAAGAAAAGAATGTGAATCGATGGAGAGGAGAGGCCAAAGATAGAGAAGTATGGAGAGGAATTACAAAGCTATGGTCCTAAAAGGCTTGTTAAAAGCTGTATATATATATAAAAAACTACAAATTGATGACTTTTTGGTTGGCATATACTGTGTGAACAATTAACATGGTCTAAATAAACTCCAAATTACTGACTTAATTAGACTGTATAATGAACTGAGTGAAACAATTGTAAAGCGCATTCCAGGTAGGTAAAATGTTCCTTATGCCCAGTTAATTTCTTGAAATAATGTACAGAAGCAAAGTCGGAAATAGAGAAAAGTAATGACTAATACAATTTTTACATTCTGGTTTAAATTCAAGCAGTGTCTTGCGAGCTGTCTTGCTGAAAATTTCCCTAATAAAATTTAATTTAGTGATTGAAAATTATTCTAAAAAGCATACGCACTAACAACGTGGCATCCACTTGAATAAAACAATATTGCTCATTTACATAGAATGGAACAGAATAAAATTCTCGTCCTTGATTGCATTATACAAAGATGAACATGATAATGCAGTTCCTCAACTGATCAGATTCCGAGTCTTGAAAATTTTAAATTAATAATTAAAATTTTATTTGCATTCTCTTTTATAACCTTTTTTAACAATTTTTCATTGATGTCCTTGAACTTTGTGTTCTATATTCAGTTTTATTTGTTATTGGTGCAACGTTTTCAAACACTTGAATATTTTGTTTTGCTGTATTTACATGCTGTACATACACAGGAGCTTAAATAAAAGATATTAAAAAAATATTTCCTGAATATTTCAGGTGGAGGCTTACCGCCTTTAATGGGACGCCACTGGTGAAATGAACAATTCTAATAGAGTGCTAATTTTGGACGTTTAATCATTACGAATTGTTTTGACTTGTGCATGAAATAGGAATAAAAATATTTACTTGCAATACCTTTGTTCAACTTTCACGTGCAAAGGTTATTACCTTTTTTTAATGACAGCCTATTATAGGTGGAGTGACGTATTACAAAAAGCATCTAATTTATTTCTCTTTCCAAAAATAACAGCATTAAATCGCTTTAAGTCTTATAAACTATCAGTTTTACTTATCCAAATTAAATTGTACTTTACTAATGATATTACCCAGGAGGAATTTTAATTTTGAAATTATAATTCCGTCAGCGGAGCTCTAGCCACACTGAATATTTTAATACCTACAATGATATTCGACAACACTCGTAAAAACAATTCTGTATAGCGGTCTCGATAAAGTTTTATCAGTTTCTAATATACTGGTAAATTTTCTACGGCAATCAGTTTACATTCAATGGGTTAGAAGTAAGGTAATAATAATATGGAGCAAATAGGGTAAGTGAATATTATTTATTACATTCAATCAAAGTTTGTAGATTTTAGTATGTATTTTTTTTGAGGAATTTTAATTATAATTTATCCAAAAGTAGCTTCAATGTGGGCGTGAAAACTAATTATAATGTATATTTGTAAGGTTTTGGCATCGATATATTTATTTAGGATGAATTTAGTGATACATGAGTGAGTTTTGAGTATGAAATAATTATCTTGGAAACGGATCTCAAAAGATTTTTGTGTGCGAAAAGTTTGTGATATTATGGTTGTATCAACATTGTTATTGTTTGTTATTTCAAATGCATCACCCTGTATATTTTTTCCATTTTAAAATCCTTAACAAATACAGGAATAAATATTATGAATAAAAATGCCATTAAGTTCAAGTGAAGTTATGTTTTTCCATTAGAACTTAAATTGGCGTAATTGTGGATATTGGTAACATAACATTTCTCTTTGGATGCGTGAATCCCACACCTGAAAGTTTCATAAATTGCATGGCTTGTTGTATTGGAGTGAACGGATAGGATTTTGAGCATTAACTGTATGAAATAACAGACAACAATGTAAATGCAGCCATAATAGTTAGGGAGGCGAGATCGCTAAATGGCGACATTCTCGAACGCCGTCGAGATCAAAATCGAAAGATTAAGTAATTTCGTAAAGAAAAGCTCGTATGGTAAAAACCATTTTAGCGGTAGGTATCGGCCAAGATCTATAAAAATCGATGTAACTTTCTCTACAATGACTCTATTTAAAAATAAAACCCATAAGCAGACTATGAAATTAATTAAAATTTTGTATACAAAGTTGATAACTAAATAAAAGAGTTTTAAAAACATTTTTTCGCTAGGAAGCGCTTAACTATCAGCTGCTCTTACTTCGCTTCGCTGGCTTGTGCATCTTGGGCTGCTAAAGCTGTGCTACAAGGAAAATATGAGAAAAACACTTGAAAAAGAGAGAAGAATAATTGTGCTCAGTCAGCTGTTGCCAAATGTATTTATCTGTGGAAGTTATTCCCAATTTTTGTCGGCAACAATGTTAAATACCAATAATTGTTAAATCGAAAGCAGTGTATAGATTTTATTTATTGCAGATTGTAATTTGTCCATTTATTTTTTTGAACTATATTATTTTATTCTATTATGTTGATCTCACTTATTTTTCATGAGTCAATAATATTAAAGGAAAGTCACCAAATATGGAATGCCTTCATTTCTCTAAGACTATAAGTATGAAACGCAACACTCGACCACCTTCTGTTTCATTCGGTCTACTAACTATCGCAATCACACCATCTAGTAAGTTGCGCGAATGCTTCACGTGTGGCAGGCGTGTTTTGTTTTGTTGCCGTGCAGAAAATTTTAAAGGTAAGTAATAAACGAGTATTACCAGCTGTTATGTTTGTTAACGTAAGTGTTATACTATCTAGTATATCGGTATTATATTTATTTCACCATTTTGTGATCTTTTTTCATTGAAATATTGTGACTTTAAAAAATATTTAGAGTTTGAACTAGTATAAAAATCCAAATATGGACAGTCGTCGGTGTCTAATTATGGAATATTAAATTAAATGCTTGATGTGTGGGATCTGGGCACATTATGATTGTGCTGGTCCAGTTTGATACTTGGATCTGTGACTTTTCCAAGTAATTATGTATTATCTTTCAAGTAGTTTTGCTCATATTGTCCTTGTCGTACTTGAGTAAATCGTATGGCTTGAATAGACTTTTCGCGTTCTGTATATTGTGCACGAGCAAGCGTAGCGAAGCGAGGGAGACCTAACTGTTTCACTACCGATTGAACCAAAAAATAAAGAAAAAATAACGAAAAACTTGACATTTAATTGAAAAATTCACGTTACACGTCAAAGTCCTCAAATGACAGAAGGTTGTGAATTTTCCGCCCTATTTTCTGGTGTTCATAATATGATTTTGTTTTCCGGCAAGATAGCAAAAATATATTACTTCAAACATATACAAAACTTTTGATTGTTTTCAAGTAGATATTTGTCGCATTGCCGACTTTTATAATGAGATCCCGAGCTTCCTTAATAAAAGATGATTTTTCACACCTTATGTGACAGTTGAATAGTTTGAACAAAAAACCTACTAATGATATCGAATGTTTGAAGATGACAAAGATATTTTTTGTGTTGAAATAAATTACATAGAGTCTGTTGTTTGAGATGCTTTTTGCGTGATATATTTTTGCTTGAACATACTGATTCTAAAATATACGAGAGGCATTTTGAAATATTAATTCAAAAAACACTGAAATTTATTGAATATAATGTACAAAAACTTGAGAGATGGGATGAGAGAGACTGAAAATCATTATAGCATTTTATGTGAAATGTTTTCCTTGCGCGCCTCGTTACCTATCTACAGGGTGGTTCATAAGTAATGGGCCAAATTGTAAATCTACGTTCAGAAGGCCAAAATAATATTTACTTTAATTATTATTTACTTTACATTACTTATGAATCACCCTGTATATGGCTCTAAAGTTAAGAATTAAAATTGTTTTTTTTGTCCACAATTATTAGAAGTAAGTGAAACTTCAACTGTTTATAAATAAACAAAAAATATTTTTAATTCCAAATTTTACAGACCTGTATTGAAGTACTCTATTATTATTTTCAGTCCTGTCCTGTATCAAAAATGACGATTTTTATTTATTTTTGTTAGTTTCTCTGGCTCTTTAATAATTTTTTGTTTTTTTTGTTTTAGGGCTAGTCATATTAGTTTAAGGTAGGTACATAGTGGATTTATGAAAAAACTTATAACAATTTTATTATCAAGTAATGTTTAACAATTATGAACAATAATTAGCTGAGCTTCGTGTTTTTTATAACAACCTCAAGTAGATAAGAAAATAATGTTACTTAATAATTGTTTTCAATATATTCATTGTTGATATCAATATCTTAAATCACTGACGTCAGTTACATCATATGATTTGGCAAATATTTTTTAAAACAAAAATTACCATAGTCAAATGCAGTCTTATCATGCGGGTCATACGATTCAACAAAGACATTATTTGAGCTTTTTCAGGTGCCCATTCAGGCTACAATGTCCCGTTAGGATCCCTGTTGAAACTCTTAGCGCAGTTTTACTTTGACTTATGCATTCATTATTGATCTCAACAGGTTGTAGTCACCCAGAAGATTCTTTGATTGTATAAGCCCTACTAGATCTTTCCAATGGTCAGATCTTCTCTTTTTCTTCCAATATTACATTGGGGCTGATTCCGCAAAAGGGTTCAGGCCCCCAGAAAGGTATTTCAGTCCCCCTCTTTGCTAGTTCATCTGCTATTTCATTTCCTTCTATTCCAGTGTGTCCTGGAATCCATAGTAAGGTGACTATATATATTGTTCTCGCCTAGTTCATTAAGTTTGTCTAGGTATCTGTATCTGTAGAGTGGGGAGGGTGAGTGTGTAGGTTCCTGGTTCCTGGCCCGAACACTTCTATCCCAGTTTCTTCTATTGCTTTTGAGCCGTCTGTGTACCACTGAATGGCATTCTTTCCAAGTCTTGTAATGGTTTTTGGATCCCATTCTTTCTTGTTGCTTAATTCCGTAACGAATTTTTTTGAAAAGTTATATTTTTTCATCATAGGAGGTATAGAGTTTTCAGGTAATAATTTATTAAAAAATATTTATATCAATGATTTTTGCAAAGGTTTAGAATAAAACAAGAAAAATTATACAAATATTCCTATAATTCCAAACGATAATAGAAAAATTGTTCGGAAAATTACTAAATCAATTTGGAAAAAAACAGTTTTCTATCTATCAACGTATTACAGAATCAAATTAGTAAAAGGTAGAGTTAAATGACTCAACCAATACGAACGCAAAACATCTCCCGCTAGGGCCGTTGTCAAATGATATTAATATCAAAATTATAATAATTTTAAAATGGGAAGGAATCAAAAAATGTTTGATAAAGGTATGAACGTGATAACCTTTAATATTACAAGTAAAATATCTACAAAACAATTCAATTATGATAAAGTTCGATAAGTTGTATATTTTTTAAAATTTCAATTACCGTGATATTGAATACAACCCACTTGCCCTGAATCGATTAAATTATATAGGGTGATTCATAAGTAATGGGCCAAATTGTAAATCTACGTTCAGAAAGCTAAAATAATAATATTTTCATTAACAATAATGGGTCCTAGTCTCCTTACTGAGGTACAGGATGTTAAAGCGAAAAAAATAAAATAGATTTTTGTTAATAGAGCAGCTACTTTTCTACATAATAACTTGAAAATGGGTATAAACTAGTTTTTGTAAGGGTAAACAAGAATGTGTGAGGGGATTTGAGTTAACTCGTAGATGTCGCCACATGCGCCATATGAATTAAATGAAATCAGCTACAAATTTTTTATCGCTCATTATTTTACAACTCACTTATTTAAGTAAGATAGTCCCATAATTTCTGTAGAAAAAAGCTATACTTCTTTGATCTTCAAAATATTAACGATTTTCGAGATATTTGAATTTTACTAATTCACTACACTACTTTCACGGTGGTCGACGTAGCAGTTTGGCAACTTTATCTGAAGCTAGGGGGCATCGGTAAGAGGCGAGGAATCATGACGCATATCTGTCATAAACGTACAAATGGCGTACGGTACCTATTTTACCAAGTAAAATTGGAAATACAAAAGGTCACTGACAATACCAACGCCACTGGATAAATCAATATCAGTCGATTGAGGAAGTGAGAGGGAAGAACACACGCACGCGCTTGCCAATAAGAAGTCAGCTTTCGATAAAAATCACCAATTATGTAATTCGGTGTGGTATTTATAGTTTTCGTACAACGCTGCCTAGAGCTTGGAGAAGCCCATAACAAATTTGGAAAAGTGCTCATCTCTTAATATTCATAAATTGAAAAAATAATGTTAATAGAAAACATCCAAGGAAACAAGCACATTAAAGAATTAACGTTTAATCATAGTGTTAATATTGTTAATCATAAAAAGTCCCTTTTCTGATTATTATCAGTACATACTTAGCAATTTAGCTTTTTCATAGTTAAACGTGGCAATATCGAATGTTTTCGACTGCATTCCTTTCACGGGTTCAGATAAACTTGCCAAAGTATGGATACATTAGGTCTGTCCCAACCGCATTCAGAATCGATGTGAGAATAGCCGACCACTGCAATCACTGATGGGAATTACGTGAAAGTAAACTCGTTGTTTGCTATGATCAGTTATTCTCTGATCGTTTCAGACTGCGTTTGGAACAGACCTTATATATTTTGACTGGTTCTCTTTTTGCGTGAACTTTGAACTTAATGTTAAAAATGTTGATACTATCAGTAGACGAAAATTTGGATATTATATTCAAGTGCTTTGAAAAAAAAGATAATTAAACATTTAAAATCTCACCAATAAGTGAATTATCAGAAAATTACATAAATAATTATGTAGATGTTATTTTTAACCTTGATAACATCTCGATCATTTTTCGCTTGGTGTGATGTGATATTTATCTCAAAATATTAACCAACGTATTCGAAATACAATTGACAGTTATTGCTTCAAGATGAAATTCACTAATTACCAGATCTACTACTGGAAGTTTCTAGTTACAGCCCAGTCGATTTGTACCTACTGAGGAAAAATTGATGTCATGGAATAAATATTGCACACCTAATGATTGACTGTTATAGATAAAAAGCATGATTTTAACAAACCCTTTTCTATCGGTATTTATCTTCAAGTTTTGAACTAGATCAGGCCCAACGTTGGGCGCCAATTTCTAACAAAGCCCCGGGTTAAATTTCGGCCACCTGTAAAGGTTACCTGTTCATTGATTATTAAATATCTTTTTCAAACTGGTGAATCTATTTCCTTATTTAAATACCAGTTGTAAGCTGTAAGGATAAAAGATCTGTCGTCTCTAAAAGGAAATTGACATTTCTCACTCTATCATCACTCAAAACTTTTAAAAGGTTAGTAAACTTGAAGTCAAAGTAACTTTACTTTAATAATCGATAGTCATAGACAATTATTTTTTTTTTCTATTGTTTAGGCCAATTCACGATGAGCAAGAACAAAAGAAAAATGAAAAACTGAAAAATTTAATTGTTAGTGAGAAGTCTTTGAGCGCTTATGAAAAGGATTCGTTTAAATGCCTATTACCACAAGTGAGTTCAATTCAATTCAATTCAATTTTTACCCCTCTCTGTATACAATTTTTCCTATTAAAATGGCTCACTCTGTATAATAATTATTTAGATTATAGCTTCTATAGTAACAGCCTCGTTTGCTATTGGAAATGGAGTTGCTATGTCGTATTCAGCAATTTTAATATCACAATTAGAAGCACCAGATAGCGATTTTCATTCTACCACAAGCCAAAATGCAATTATGGGTGAGTTTATTTTCAAAATATTTCTACTATTTTTGCTTTTCAGACGAAAAATTATATTTTATATTGTAGCTAGTATTACTCCATTGGTGGGACCGATTGCCTCAGTAATAAGTGGTTTTTTAATGGACAGGTATGGGCGAATAAATGCGTTGAGACTTGCAGTTATACCTGGAATTTTAGGATGGTCGGCACTAGCTATGGCTCCAAATTTCAAAATCATAATGGTCGGCAGAATTTTAACCGGTTTAGCCGCAAGTGAGTATAAAATAAATGTACTAGTTCTTTGTGATTTTTCTAAGGCATTTGATACTATTTCTCATGATTTATCATTTGATATTTCACATAATATTTGATTCTCGATACAGGCGATTAAATTATTAAAAACTTATTTTTGCAACAGTTGGAACGTCTTATT
>CAJUYG010000063.1:560854-618589 GCA_910591675.1 Galerucella calmariensis | reverse complement strand
ACCAAAGTACCTTAAGTTAGCGAGTAGTCCAAGTAATCTGGGCACAAGAAGTGTGTCTTTAGTGAAATATTAAAGTTTACAAAGATTCTGCAAATCTACAAGGGTTATATCGTCCGAGGAAATTTCTGTGATCATTCAACAATATAATACAGCATACAACAATTTGAAAGTTTGTGTAACCACAAAAAAAATTCTGTTGACAAAAAGTAAATTCATGATGTTACAGTATACACCATTAATATAATCTGTATAAAAATTTGGAAACACCCCATGTTCTTCTTGTTCTTCATGATTCCGTTGTAGGTACCTATATAGTGCGTTCTGGGAGTTTTTTTATAAGTATTTCAAATTTAATAATTTCCTAACAAAATGCTTGATAATATGCTAGACTTAAAATATGTTTTATGTTTGGGAAAACAAATTTGGGTTACCTGAAACAATTCTGAATCCTAGCAGAGACTAAAATTTTATATTTTTTTATTCATTTTCTTTATATTTTTGAGCTATCTTAAGATATATATATCAGTTGAGAAAAAAAATATTTTCTTTTCATGTTATACAGATACAGTTAATAAAATTTATTTTTGTTTTTTATTTAAATTCAAAAATATTAAGTTGTGTTAAATTATTGCCCTATTGGCTCCCAGAACCTTGCACCAGAAATCCTTTGTTATTCTCTTCTTAATTAAATCATCTCCCCTGAAATATCTGGAGCATTCCGATCTCACCTACTGAATTATGAATGTCTTAATGATTCAAAAACTATAATTTTTCAATTAAATCTGCCTTACTAAATCAATATTTGAAATAATTTGAGAATTTTTATTATAATTCTGAATCTGAGCTTAGTTGTAAAAAAATTGAATTGTTAAGCAAGTTTTCTTTTTATTTTATAATACAAATTTAATATTTTTATTTCAATAATAAATAATATCATCAAATAAAAGAGAGCAAAGCTTTAGATTTCTTAAAATATTTCTGAATCTCTCATTATATATTAAACAATTTTTTATTACTATTGTTTTGATACCTATATCTATTTAAATTCAAGAAAATTAAATTTTTATTACTAAATAATATATAAATGATTGACCGATTTGCTCACAGAATGCTGCTTTGTTGAAAAAACTTCACCTGAAAAAAAAACACAAACAAAATGCACGCAGAAGTATCCATTCTCTTGCTGATGGGGTGTTGCCAGTATCAAATATATTCATAAAATTATAAAACAATCTAGACAATAGCAAAAACATTTCAAGCATACTCAATGAATAACAAAATATAGAAAATTCTGTATAAATTACTATGAATGTTAAAAAGTTTGGAAGATATTTAAAAAAACTGTTTTGAAATTCAATTTATTCTCAGCTAATTATGATAATGATACTTAAAATAAAATAAAAGTCATGAAAAATTATTTCTTCCATTTAAAGTATTATTAGTTTTACAAATTGGTTTTTCTAATTTTGTTATTCCTCAACAACACTCACCTACCTTTAGGCATATCGCTTTTTTTGTGCCGAAACCAACGTTAAAATCTGTAAAAGAAACAAAATGAAAGTTAGATAGGTATTAATTCATTGAAGATTTGTTTTCTTTCGATAATATATCTCATTACTTAGTTTTTTTGTTGAATCACACCTATGATTTTAGATGACATAACTGAAAAAACGCTGGAATGAAAATATATAAAGCACTGTGATTTAATTTCCATTGAAACCATTAATAACGTACGAAATAAGAGCAATTCAAAATTACCCAAATAGCTTTAGTCGATCTGGCAACATCTAATTACTGGAATTCTGTCCACTGTCTACATCTATTTGTCTATACATGTCTGCGCATGAAAAATACGGTACTAACGAGAAATATAAGAAAATATGTTATATTTCTTCAGTGCAATTTGTTATTGATTAATAAAAATGTTCTTTTAAACTAGTTTTTAACAATGACATCAATGATGTTTGTAAAATCACCCCAAAATCCATACAATTGTATCTTGTACAAACTTCTACTTGAAATTATGTAGCTGATAATTTAGAATTCCTAGTTTTAAAAATGAAAACGTAGGTTCAACATAACAAGTATCCATAACATTACAATGTAACATAAAATAATTAATAATTACCTGAATAACTTTAAAAAAATACATATTCACTAGTAACGATACTAACGCGTACTATGCATCACCCTTTGTTCTTCGCAATAAATTCGTAGATTCGTAGAGTAGTTTTTTCTAGTAGCTGTTTGCTGAATTTTTATTGGTTGAATATTTGTCATCACATATGCGGTAATT
This sequence comes from Galerucella calmariensis, assembly GCA_910591675.1. Taxonomy (NCBI): domain Eukaryota; kingdom Metazoa; phylum Arthropoda; class Insecta; order Coleoptera; family Chrysomelidae; genus Galerucella; species Galerucella calmariensis. The sequence continues at coordinate 616,293 of CAJUYG010000063.1, read as the reverse complement.
GGTCGATCGGTTTAAATTTGTGACAATTACAGGGAAAGAAGAAGAATTTTAGTTTTAAACAGGGTCGGTTACATTATTTTTTAATTTGGGGTTCAAAATATATACAGAGGGGTTTTTAAATATGGAACGTTTTATCTTATGCTCAAACGATTTTTGTGAATTTTGTTTTAGATCGATCTTATCAGTGTCTAGATAATTTATAATTTACCATTTTATTTTATTTTAGGACTCTGGTTCAAACGTTAATGCATATTTTGCTTCATCTTTTATTGGAGTGATACGCTTGGTAATGGCTATATTTAATGTATTTGTCTTGAGATTTATGAACAGAAGAACTGCCATTATGATAAGTGCGGTAGGAATGGCTATATTTATGTTTATCAGTGGATTATATACTCAATGGAATAAAGATGGTAAGTTATTTTTTAATTGATGTACAATTTTTCCAATGAATTCTAATTTTGTAGGTACTACAAATGCCTCTTGGATACCTGTTGCATCCTTATTATTATATGTTGTCTGTTCAGTAACTGGACTTATGTTTTTACCCAGCATGGTAACACCCGAACTATTCCCAATAGAAATAAGAGGAGTGGGCTACACTATAGGTTTGTATTCCGATTAAAATTATACTTTTCTGTTATTTAATATGAAAATAATTTCAACTAATTGGTCACAAATATATTATATAGCTACTTTCACTACTGAAAAATCTTTCTTTAATTTGTGTTTCTGCATCGTAGGTTATAGTAGTACCATGTTACTGATGTTTGGAGCGTTACAAAGCTACTACTACCTCAAAGAAGTGTTGGGAGGACCAAGTCATTTGCAATGGTTTTACTCCATTATGTGTTTAGCAGCATGCGTTTATACCTTTATTTTCCTTCCAGAAACTAGAGGTAAGAAACTTAATGAAATTTCAGAGTATTTCAAGGAAGGATGGACTTATGTGGGAAGAAGTCATAAAAAGCATAATGATCATCCAAGAACACAGACCGTAGCATAGTAATTTGTATTTTTTAAGTTGTGAAATTGTAAATAAAATATTTATTTTTGCATTAATTTGTTAGATTACAGTGAGATGATTTAGAAAAATAAATGAATTTATTAAATTTGAGGTAGAATTCACTTAAAAGAAATTGTACACTTCTTGACCAATGCACCCTTTCCCTAATCCCTAAATATATATATATACCAAATACCTAAATATATATAACTAACATTATATATATGAGTTATCGGTACCTTAGACCTAATCGGCTTTGCAATGGATATGATTTGCTTGCCACATAAATGAAACTAACACAGCTTTTGATATATCAACTAATGAAGCTGTTGCTATAGAAAATGCTATTGTATATGTCACTTCTCCAATTGCATCAACCTTAAATTATTAAATTCTTGTTTCATTATTAGTTATTTAACGAACAAGTGTATTAATGAGGGCAATTGACCATCGAGATAATTTTACGTTAATGTTCGATGTCTTAGCACTAATAATTATTATAATATTGTAGAATATAATGAAATGAAACGATAGGTCAGTCAAAAACTAGAAGTATTCTATGCCTGTAATAATTTTTAAAGGTGTTATTGAATGTTTGGTTGCCTACACCACAGGTGTGCGTTGGGTTGCCTATAGAAAAATCGTGAATTAATAGGGGTCATTAATTTAATGCATGATTTTGTTTAATTTTGAGAACATTAATAGCATATATGTTAATACACGGTCGACGGAAATAGTTATTTAACCAACAGGGCCATTAACAATCGAGATAATTTAACGCACGAGCAGAATTGTTTATTGCCCTTTTAATACTCCTGTTAGTTACAAAGCTTTTCCGTCGACTGTATAAGTTGTATTCGTTTCTCTCAATATTTAAAAACTGAAAATATTTATTTGTTTCATACGTCAAAAATAAATAATGAAATGTCACAGGGATGGTCGCTGGTTCAAATGTCATTGTCTTCGTTTTTCTTATATATTTTTTCTACTAACGTGCGGAAAGTGAATCTTTTCCGCACTAAAAAGCGTGCGGAAAGAGTCAAGTTTTTGGGGAGTATACTGACATTTGAATATTTAAAATACATATTTGTATGATTGTAGTTTACCAAATGACTGAAAAATTGATGAATTTATTATAATTCTGCTATAATTTTCAATAAAAAAAACTTATTTTTTAATCATTTTTAAATTGCCTTGGTATAAGCCTCATTGAATGAATGTCAAATAATAATAATTAGTTTGTTGATATGTATTTAATAGGAAATGTTTCTTTATGTTAACTTTTGAGCTTATTTCCGCATGCTAGTAGAAAAAATAGTGTACCTAACACGTGCGTAAAGTGACTTTTCCGCACGCGATTGCTGGCCGAACTCTGCTAAAGCGTCGTTCGGCCATCTGCAATAGCGTGCGGAAAAGTATCACTTTCCGCACTAGTTAGGTAAACTACTATTTTGGATGTGTCAACACCAATAATTATTATGTTTTGTAGCATAATAAAATAAAACGATAGGTAAGTCAAAAACTAGAAGTATTCTATACTAGGATTAATTTTTTTAAGACGTCATTGTATGTTTGGTTGCCTACACTACAGATGTGCGTTGGGTTGCCTACATCGTTGAAAAATGTAGGTAAATCATGCAATAATGGGGGTCATTAATGTATTTTTTTGTCTAATTTTGATAACGATTATAGCATATGTTTACACGGTCGACGGAAAAACAAATTTTTGATTTCAGCACGTAATACCTATACAGAATCTTTCAATTTATACAGTGCGGACACTTCCGATCCAGAAGAACTACTGCTACAACCAGGGTTGTCTCTGCTACAACTACTAGTAGACACATATATCTCGTTATCTCTGTTTGGAACCACTATTTTCACTTTTTTGCACTTTGCGATTTTGAGATGAGATCTTAATAACTACGTCACTATATATACCACCGCTGCTTTGTAAGAAAACGGATGGTATTAAATTTTATCAATGTAAAAATTACAACACAAAATACAACTAATCTTCACATCCTTATACAAAATGATCATCCACCAGACTACTCAAATTTATCAGTGTAACCTGACACACTATATATAATAACAATCTTCTTATCTAAGGGTTTTACTGGGGTTAATACCTGTCTCTGTCGATCAACGAATTTATACTTGTTGATATCTGGTAAGTTATTAAACAGTGCTTGAAATAAATAAATAAAAGAAAATAAATTGTTTGAGTTACTGAGTTATAGGTAGGTATGTAATCTTTTCAATTAATTGTAACATTGTAATTTTGAAGCCAGACTGCTATTTCCATGATCTTTTTTTGATATGAGTGGCTTCAAACAGGAGCTTCAAACCGTAACGTGATCACGATTTTCAATTTGTTGTATCAGATTGCTAGTATATCGAATATCCAGATCGTGACTTGATTATGTTTAGGCTAGGTGAACGGAAAACAGAAACATTGAAATTGATTGATATACATAATTTAATAATTCACACAAATAGGATATCCTATGAATAATAAAGCGCTCATGAAATATACGCTGCTGCTAGCAGTATTTTATAGTGATCAGTATTTTTCGATATCAGTGATTAACTCACAGCTCCTAACATGTCGCTCATCACTACTAGTATATCCTCCGTCTGACCGTCTGTAGAAAACAAACTTGTCAAACGTAGGAAATATATAAAGACCGTTTTCCAGATGACAAAGTATGGACAAAGTACCGATACAAAGACGTATTAGGTCATTGGGTAAGAGAAAAAGGAGGTAGGAGCTGCGTTCCAAAGCCTTGCGCCTTCCTACTACATTACAAAATGTCATTACAATGTTGAAAGTTGCCAGTTGAAAATCCTGTGAATCACTCTCCTCTGTTCTGGGCAATACACAACTTCCCATTATCTGTTGCATAGGATGATTTTGTACTTTATTTTGCTACGTATCAGACAATTTTATTTATTTTTTTGAGTATAAATAATAATATAAAAAGTATTTATGTTAACGAGCAAGGTTGACATCTTGTTAAATATGTATTAATGGAGTGATAACTTTTAAAGCACCTTTCTTTGTTAAATATACTAATTCCCATTTGATAAGATTATATATAGAAAAAGGATATTTGGTTAACGTATCGAATTTCTGTTCATTGCTCCCTTTGTTTATAAATAGGTTAATCATTGAAACCCGTCTATTGTTTTTGTTCTACTTTTGGCCATGATACCTACTCTTCATCACACAATACACACTTGTGTGATTTGTTTACTAAACAGAATACTTATTACAATAAATATAAATATATAAGTACACTGAAAAAAAGAAACCACGCAAAAGATAGTAATTCCCATGATAATCTCAGTAAACGTAGTACACAGGACGTGTGTACTTAATCCTATACGAGAATTTTTAAATCGCTACTTTATTCATTAAAACGAAAAAAATTCAGTTGTTCATAAGCTCCATTATTTTCTAATCCTGTTCGTTTTCTATTTACCATATATATAAAACTTAGCTTCAGATTTGTCATTGGAAACAAAGTAGCTCCTGCGGCTGTCGACATAATGACAAAAACATTACGGCTTATGGGATTTTAAGCACATGAAATAAATCGTCTAGAATAAAATATTCTAAACTGAATTGGCTTCGTAACATAGAAAGCGCTGATGATAAATTTTTGGATGGTTATTGGAAGTTAGTTCAATTACATGATAATCAATTTTTTATGGATACAAAAACGGAAGGGATTTAGATAACAGTGGGATTTTACTTACACTGATAAAAAGAAATAATTTGATTTAACTGTGATTCTTTGGAAAATATTGTAATAGTATTATGTATGTTTGGTTGCCTATACCTACTGAAATCGTTCATTAATTAGGGTAATATTGTCATTGTGTTCATCAATAGAGCTTCTATTTTGGATGTTTCCGCACTAAAAGTTATCACAGTTTTATATTACATCATAGAAAAAGTTAGAAGGATTCTATTAAAGAAGTAAACATTATATTAAATAGGTTTTTTTCTTTTTAACACGACTGTATGCTTGGTTGCCTATACCAAAATCGTTCATTAATAATTAGCATTATAAAATAGTAATAACCATAGATCTTAATTCAGTATTATAAGCCCCGCTTTAGTGTTATGTTCATTATAAGATAGGATATCGTTATACTTCGCAAACTATACGACCATTTTAGAAATCGGAAGTTCCAACAACCACTTAAACTTTGTTGGAATTGGATTTGCAAATCCAAGTTTTAATAGAAAGGTCCAAATACCCAGTGTCTTCAAGTATTATTTGCCACGGTTAGTTGAAGTCGAGAGCTGCACAAACTTGAAAAAAAAAGAAGGGCTACTCGTTACTTTCAGCTGGATAAAAGACAATTTCTTTACGAAACATTTTCTGGCAATTGTACGATAATTGACATTGTTTAATGGGTACAACAAAAATGTTTGTAAATAATAAGCCTCTACAACTGTAGTAATTTTTATATGATGGTTTATAAGAATGAACCTTAAGATTGAACCTAAATAGTTCATTTTTGACAATTGCCCATATTGCCAAATCGAAAATAACTAAAATACGGCCCTGTCATAAAGATTGTTCTGGATTGTTCTAGGTTTAAATTTCATGGCATAGTGTAAAATAGAGAATCCGCAGTATTTCACTGACTTAAAGTAGCGCTACCTATGAATGAGTAAAGATATTATATAACGGTTCCTGTGGATTCATTCTTTTATGTGGTGAATAGTAAAGGGTTGAAGTATATTTCTGCACAACAGTTTTAACAAGAATACTCCCAGATATACACTGGATACCATTTGAAAATATCGAAACCTCAAAATACACTGATTTTCCCAAATAAATCAGTTTGAAGTATTATTTTTTTTAGTGTAGCCACCTATTATCTGGAAATTTATGTTTAAAGGTCTGTGTTTGATATTTGATATGAAAATATTCTGAAAACAAAACTCGCGTTTTCGTGATTATAGTATAGTAATTAATTGTTATAACAGGTGAACAATTATATCAATAATTACAATCGAAAATATGAAATTTTGTTATAAATCCCTCAACAAAACCACAGTAATTGTTCGTTATACAGTGAACTATGAAAAAAATGTAAAATACATTTAATTATAAGATATTTTTCATAGGTATTCATTTGGAGTTCTTGACACCTGAAGATAAGATTATTTAGTTTGAATGCTAGCTATCTTTTTAAAAAACAATAAAAGTTTAATCTTATAAGTGACAATGGAGCAACTGGGGTGAGTGCAATTTTATATTTTTTCAGTTAAAGTGAACTATTTAAATACAGATTAAAAAAAGTAGAATTGAGATACACTTAAACTCATATAGTGAGGCTGTTAATTTACTATTTTAATTAAGACTTAGGTGTTTCTAATTAACTACACTTTAATGAAAAAATATGTGTAAATTCAAAATTTATAATTATTTCGATGTTCAAAATATCATCGTCAGAATAACAGAAGTTTGTTTAATGGTACTGGGTGTTTAATATTTAAACCAAGTACAGTGACCTATAGAAGGAGTTGAATCAGTAGCTAATAATATCCTGCAGTGGAATCCAGGAGGAAGGAGGAGACGCGGCAGACCCATGTCAAAGTGGCGAAATGAGGTTGAGGCGGACCTTAATAGAGCAGGAGTAACAGACACCCACATGGGGTGTTAAGCCAAATTATTATTATTATTATTATTATTATAGTGACTTATTTTGAATTTTCAAACTTCTGAAAAAACTTACTGAAACACGTGTAATATACGAGGAATCTACAAAAATTTGATTTTTAGATAAAAATTTTAAAATAATTTCGGGAAAGTTGTTTGATATTTTCGTTGTCGTTTTACTTCTTGCATCTCGTTTATATCTTGGATCCACAACCTCAGAATCTCTATGGCATACCTACAGAGTCTAAAAAAAGCATCATTTTAGAAGAAATATTTAAAAAACACTTGAAGCTACTTTAATATACAGTGCTATTCAAAAGTCCCGTATCTTTTGAACGGTTACACTTACATTAATAAAATTTGGAGGGTGAAAATAAGGTGTTGTAAACTTCTCTACGAATGGTAACAGGTGACGTAATAGTAATAGATGACGTCACAGTGCCACTCTGGCCAATAATTTTAAATGAGACCTTATGGCAAGTGATATATCTTGTTTGAAAGGCATTGACATTGGTCATTGATCCATCTACCTCGATATTCTTCATCCAGGTAACGTCTTACTGCACCATAATAATGTGCAGGAGCACCATTTTGTTGAAAGGTTATTTCCAGATGGCCGAATTCATCTGGATTATCTTCCAGAATTTCAAGAATTACCGGCTCAATTGCATTTTGTAGCATCTCCAGATACACTTCACCGCTTAAATTTGAATTTAGGAAGACGGGACCAAGTAGTGGTTTCCCAAAATACCTGCCCAAACATTGACTTTTTCTGGAAATGGGGTATGTTGTTCACGAAAGGTGTGAGGATTTGTGTCACTCCAATACCTTATATTTTGTGTATTCACATTTCCATTGAGGCAAAAAGTACTTTCGTCACTAAAACAAATTGTTGCATTTCCTAATGTCAATTTGCAATTTATTCACAAGTTGGGCTTTCGTCACAGTCTACATTGAATTTTTTATTATTCATTCACTCCTTAATTGTTGAGTATTAGTTCTATATTCATGGCGATACCTTATCAATACTGTTAAAAAGGCAATTTATGATAATTAAGAACTCAACGATGGAACTACGTTCAAATTATGCAGTCTTATCTTGGTTTAATCAGTTTTTGTTCTGAATTAAATATTAAGGTACCTAACGATCTGTAAGTAAACCCAAAGTACTTACATGTTTCAAGGGGCTCTTCTGGGGGGTAAATTGGGGTATTAAATCCATATAACTTTGTTCAAATGTACAACTCGGAGAGCTGGAATAAACAAATTAGGGCCAACAAAATATCATCAATTCATCCAAAAGTAAACCTAACGAATATAGGTACATATAATTTAAATGTTTCAAAAAGTCACTAATGTCAATTCTATCCCTGAGATTAACTTACAAATTGTTTAAATATTACAATTATTATTAACTATAAATAAATACCATCATCATGTAAGATTAGATACGTAAAACGTTAAACTGGATACATAGATTTTTGTGTTAATTATTATGAGATATTCTACGATTATTATAATTTCCGATAACTATGTACTGTATACAAATTAACAATAATATTTTATTAAATATTAGTTACATAATAAAACAATAGTGTTTCTAATAACAAAACAAACAACAAAAATATTCAGTAGTCGTGTATAAAGTATAGTATTCCACTCGAGTATAATGAGTTATAATTCCCTCAGTGATTCATGCCACTCGCTAGCGCTTCACCTCATGAATAATAACCTTCATTATACGTTTATATCGTGTCATATTTCATCAAGGAAAAGCCTTATCAATTCAATTTTCACAAACAGTATTTGCAATGTTCTTAATTACATTTGACCGATACTAATTAGTCACAAAATAAATGAAACAAACAAGAGAGTGATAAGGAGATTATTTTAAACTGTTTAAGGTTCAAGTATACAATTTTGAATATCCACTATACGTGTATTAAGTTCATATGTACTATTATAGTAACAAATGATACTTAAAGTTTTCCCCAAACCACTTTTGTTATAATTTTTTTTCCTGCAGCCGTACTATGAACGGTTTCTGATAAATTCTTATTGGGACACCCTCTACACTACCTTGTACCGGTAGGGATAGAAATATGAGTACAGCACTGTGTTGCAGCTAACTCACATACCTCAACAAGACAACAAGGTAACTGTCAAGAATCTTGTTATGGATAAGTGGCAACATAAATGAAACCTTGAGATTTTTAACAAAATGCTCGAAATAATGACAAATATGAGAGAAATCTCTTCCCTACCGACTTCAAGAAACAGGACACACAGCCCTATAGCGCACAAATTCCTAATAAGTAAAAAAGACTGGAGTAGATGAGTAAGGGGGGTATCACCGTAGATATTGGGCGGAGTAGAATTCAATGAGACCTCTGGCGGAAAAAAATGTAACTGTCACAACGAGTAAAATAATTCGTTTCGCATTGTTTTTGTAGTATATGCAAGTCAACGTAATTACCGTAAATTCGTACTTTATTTGTTTAATTTTGTGTCAGTGACAACTTTAAAACTGTGTTTCTATCTCTGAGGTGATATTTTTATATAATCAGAGACGAAAGAGGTAAGAGGTTATGTTATTATATTTTTTGTTTTCATTTCAGATCAAAGAGAAAATAAGTCGATATTAATGATTTAAAATATTACTCAATACAAACATACCTTCCCTGCAACTTTGGTAGATATAATTATATCAAAAATAAAATAAAAATACAAAATCAGACCTAAAGCTAAGCAGTTGATAGGGTACAAGCATAAATTTTACTATTGGTGGGAATTGACGCTTTATAAGGTCTCCTAACACTTTGCATGTCCATTTTCTCAAAAAAATACAAACTTTACTTCTAAGACGACTTCAAAAATCATACAATTTGAAAGTCCACCAAAACGCGCTTTACGTCATAAAGATGGCTGCCCCATGGAGTGACGTCATTAAATTTGTTGACGTTCATAAATTCGAGCTGCATAAATGAGTCTACTTTGGGCAAGTTATCAGTTTGTGCTTTTACAAAACCTTAGCTAGCCATATCCTCACTCACAAAATATCAAAGAATCGTCACTGAGCACTGAACTAGTAAATAAAATATATTCTTCCAAAAATTTTAAAATATCATTGGAAATATCGAATATTTATGTCCACTTTCCACTTTACGTTGACTTTTAGAAATAAAAAAAGCAGACACAAACACGTAATGGTCTTAAACAAACATATAAATGATATTTTTATGTCGATGAAGCAATTAATAGTTAATTAAAATACAATATTATGAACACAAAACTACACAGAGCCTAGTGCAATACCGGCCATATTGACAAAAATCATCACATGGTGTAACATCACACGAATCATTGATAGCGTTCGGAAATCCTCGGGTTGTGGTCGGAAACTGCATTGAAATTTGAATTTTCTTTTAAAATTTGGAAGTAATTTCCAATGGAAACTGGTTCATTTCCTATTATTAGTTATTTTTGATATAACCTTTATTATTATAAATTAATATCTAAGCAAAATAGGAAATATGCGTGTACTCTATTGAACGCTTGTACTTTTCACAAATATCAACCATACCTATTACTCCAGAAATAAAAATAATAGAAGTCAAAATTTAGTTTAACAACACAAAACACTAAAGCACAATCAAATAAAAAGCAAAAGTTTTACAAAACACACACTGAAAATAACTAAAACAGCAAAATAAAACCACAAATATCAAAAGGCTTGATACGGCAGCTGAATTGTTTTACTCGTTGCTAAGATGACATTGACATTTCAGAGCGCCATCTATCGAATTCTACTTTTCCCAATGAGGAAATCAAAGTCTTAGAGAGAGAGAGTGTGTGGGAGAGAGATAGCCACACCGCCCATGTAATGACGTCACACGTGTTTTAAGAAAATTTATCATGTAGTGTTGTTCCTAAATGTCAACAACTTTGAGACACCCGACGTGATGTTTTACACGCGAATAGTGATGCATTTTTTAAGACACCCTGTAGATTCTAAAACCAATGAGTCCATATTTGTCTTGACCCTCTAAGACGAGACCTCCCCAACTATAGTACCTACCTATCTTCACATCTTACACATGGGAAAGATGATAGCCACATCGGTTAATCTTCTTACTAAAGATGCACAGGTCGACCGTTCGCGTCCCCACTCCGACAAAATCTTTTTAAAACACCTGTGACGTCATCACATGGGCGGTGTGGCTATCTCTCCCACACACTCTGTCTCTCTAACGCATTGTTTTCCCTATATCTATAGTGATACCCTTTTTACTCATCTACTGACCGGCCTCAATGTGCCCGATGTAATGAAAATATTTCCATTAAACATGTTATTTTAGAATGCCGCCAGTCTGCAAACCAGCGAAGACAACATAGAATCCCCAACACCTTACAGCTATTTCAAAAGTCACGAAATCTCAATAAAAAGGTGTCGCTAAATTTTTTTGGCTTTCGAATTTCAAAAATGTTTGACGGCATTCAATATTTGCTTGTTTCTCGTATTAAGGGGCATCTACCAAATTCGACCTTGCACAATTATGCTTTGTATATTTTTTTGTTTCCCTACGTCCTCACGTTTAAGTTCACATAACGAAAATTTTATTAGAAATATTAAAGGTCCGCAACATGTAGGTAGCAAAGCGGTCCAAGCGGATTTTGGTTCACGTACTACTCTATAAGCTTCGTCAGTACTGAGCTGGGAGACCGCCGAGACCGGCGAGCGTTGTATCAACAATGGAACGGCACGCGACTACCAAAGCAGAGAGACAATGTCAGTCATAGAAGGATAGAAAAGCAAGAGATGGATTCTTATCCGATATTCTAGTGGTAGCAACCGAATTTCAATAAGGAATTGTACGGTCATAAGTAATTTGAGGATTCTGAGATTTTCATATAGTATTCATAAAGCTTCAAATTAGACTTCTTATCAATTAGTTTTTCCATTTAATCCATATTTAATTCTTTACAAGGGCTCAAACTTTGCTTAATATGTGTAATTACCTCATGATTCGTATTTTTTTCAACAAAATTTGGTTAGCATTTCAAAGTTTTTATTCGATGAGAACTCTAAGTTCAACATTAATCTACATGATACATTTTTTTCTCAATTTTCAATACATCCATCACCTCAAAATTCTTTGCCAAAAATACTTCGATATTTTGTCAAATCGCTGCCGATAGATTCCCCTTAAAATTTTGTAATAAATATAATCTCGTAGGCATACAAACTGGTAAAGATTAAAATGAAAATGTATCTATCTAGAATAATACTTTTTATCAGATTTTTGAGATTGTTTGTTTGGTACTTCAAACTGAATGAAACTTAGGTAATCGAACATTTTTTTTGTTTAAGGGCCAGCGTTATAAGTTTAAGGTAAGTGTTTTATTTTTAAAAGTGAGTCAATTTTTAAGCAAATTTTTTCTACTTAAATAGAAATATTTCCAATAAAGATGAAGAAAACGAAATACCAGAAAACCTAATAAATAGTAATAAGTCTCTCAACCTGACCGAGCACGATAGTTGGAAGTGTTTATGGCCACAGGTGAGTTTTTCAATGGAAATAACAGGCTTTCCGTTATTTATTGACAGTTGTATATGTATAGAATGTCCCAAATTCATATAATTTGACAAACATTGTATTAGATTTTTGCAGCTTTCGCAGCGGCGTCATTCCATACAGGAAATGGAATATCCATGGCATATTCAGCAGTATTAATTTCACAGCTCGAACAACCCAATAGTGATTTCAAGGCTACCAAAGCTGAAAATGCTTTCATGGGTGAGTGCTTAAAAATATACCAGCAAAATAACCAGTGCTACAAAACGTCAACATTTTACGCAAATTTGGTCTATTGTTCCTCCATTCTTGAGTAATATATGGTGTAAATATTGTACCGGAAATGGATCATTCAAAAGCTTTGATAATTCTTCAAAAAATGTCTTCAAGCTTTGGCGCACATGCGTGTACAATCAAATGATTACAAGAGCGCCAACTGAATATTTGAAACACGTTGCAACAGCTTTCGAATTTATTAAATTATCTATTTTTTAGCTAGTATTATAATTCTGGTTGCCCCAGTTGCCTCGTTGATAAGTGGGTTTCTGATGGATAAATTAGGCAGACTCAATACTATAAAGTTAGCGATGATTCCTGGTATTTTAGGATGGACCGTAGTGGCATTAGCTCAAAATATAGAAGTTGTTATAGCGGGTAGAATTTTAACTGGAATTGCTTCATGTGAGTAGCAATATTAGAATAATAATATAATGTCTTACATGTCTATTCATCTGTTTCAACTTTTAAATTAATATAATTCCCGCTCGTCGTGCCATTAGCCACATCCAATTCCCAACCCTGATCCTGACTATAAGACATCTGTCATCTACCAACGACCGTCTCTATTTTAGCAATTACAATGACGAACATCCTCTGACATCACATATTATATTTTATTTTCTACATAGTTATATAATATATAATATTTGCCATCTAGCTATCTGTTTTTTGGATCCTTGTATCTACATTATTTTTAAACTTAATATTTTAAATCATACAATTTATTGTGTTAAACTTTTGTGCAAATGTTTGCAGGCTTTTCAATGTTGCAGAATAACTCTTTTTAACTAAGAGCTGTGACTAAGAGCAAGAGTAAATAAATATTTTGCCAAGTCGTGTCGGTCAAAGGAAGTTAGCGTGCCAAAATGGAAGCGGTCGTTGGCAGATGACAGTTGTCTTATGGACAGGGCTGCGGATTGGAAGTGGCTAATGAGACGACGAACGAGAATTGAAGAAGGGTTTGCGATTTTAGTTTAAAAGTTGGAACATGAGGATAGACATGTTAAAAATGTTATTTAGAAAATGTATAAATAGGAATCTAAGATTTTGATCGCTGATTTTGTGTTCAGGAATCAAAACTGAACATTAATTCTATGAAACTCTGTTTTTTTTTTCAGCTTGGGGCACAAATCCAGCAATAGTGTATATAACCGAAATTGGGAATCCTAAAATTAGGATGTCTCTAATGCAACTTGGTTCTGCATACGTCTCATTAGGTATGTAAGTATTTCTAATCAATTATCCACTATAATTCCATAGTTTTATACAGCCTATTTGATTACCTCCTCTTTATCATTTAATCTTAAAATCAATTTACGTCATTTGAGAGTTGCTTTTGCAAAAGTAACTGTTTAATCCAAGCTGTTTGTTCCAGGAATGATATTTACGTATTTGGCTGGGTGGTATTTGCATTGGAGAACGGTAGCTTGGATCTCCAATATATTTATTTTACTCACCGGTTTATCGGTGTGCTTGGTGCACGAAAGTCCTCTCTGGTTAATATTTAAGGGAAAGTTAAAGCTCGCTAAAAAGTCTTTGAACTGGTTGTACAAATATCAACCAGATCCTACAGGACAAGTAGGTAATTTTTTCCACTTATTAAGTATTCAAAATAATTAATAACTTTTCATAAAATGTACCTGGTAATATTAATGGGATAAACTTTTATTTCAGGAAGAAACTTTTGCTGAAATTCAATTTAAAATTCTGAAGAAACAAGATGAAGAAGCTCAACAAAAGCGGAAGAACAAAGGAACATTTAAAGATATAGCGAAAGAATTTATGAAGCCCAGTGGATACAAACCGCTCATAATCATGTGCCCCTTATTTTTCTGTCAGCATTTCTCTGGAATATACATCACCATGTTCTATTCTATTAGCTTTATACAGGTTAGTGATTCTATTACCTTGACGCTTGACAATTGTTACAGAAAACTACAAAACCGAGAAGGCTGTTTGTTAATATGAATTTTCATTTGTGTTTAGTTGTGGAGATGTCGCTATTATCACATTTTCAACATTCCCTTCACTGGGGTAAATGTACTAGTGTGATGTCAGCGTCATTTCTAGTCCAGAGTGCTGTGGTCCAGAGTTATGCTCTCGAAGCTTTTGCACGGAGGTTATCTACCTTGTACTGATCAAGCGCAAATACATTTGTTTTTATATCATTTTATTGTTCTACATACAATTTATTTTGCTTTATATCGATTTATTGTTTTTAGGAAGCTGGAACTAACATTGATGGATATTTTGCTTCAATAATGATTGGAGTGATACGTTTCATAATGGCAACTTCTAATGTTTTTATCTTGAAATATGTCAACAGACGAACAGCTATAATGGTTAGTTCATTGGGAATGGCGATATTTATGTATATTTCTGGTCAATATACTCTTTGGATCAAAGAAGGTGAATAATGTTTAATATTTTTTGAAAGAAAAATTCTTTTTTATGAAAATTTTAGGTGAAACCACTGCAAAATGGGTTCCTGTCGTTTCGCTATTGATGTACGTGGTGTGCTCTGTCACAGGACTCATGTTTCTTCCATTTATGGTGATCTCAGAACTATTTCCATTGGCTGTAAGAGGAGTTGGTTATACTATAGGTTTGTTCACAATTGTTTTTAATTATTAGAAAGCCTTTTTGCTATAGAACATCCTGGATGATGCACTATTGAAAGAAAATATCACAATCTAAAGTACTGAAAAACTGTGTTTCCGCGAGAAGATCGGGAGTAGGTATATAAAATGCTGCACATGACATGTTCATTACTTGTCTTCTTTGAGTAAGTGACAGTTCTTCAGGTTCCCATTGAAGACTATCTACAGGGGTTGTCCGAAAAGTACCAGATACATGTTATGAATAGTATACAATGTCCCCCCTAAGTTGGAATCATATGGAAAACTTTTTTATTATTAATTTTAGGAAAAAAAGTTATTCTTCATAAAAAATTCTGCATTATCTAAAACCCAGAATACAGTCATCAAATATTGAAATTTTTCAGTCGTATACGAGGTTTGTCAAGAAATATTAGTTTCACTCAAGAGTAAAGTACCTTTAAATTTGACAATATCGAAGAATGTTACTGAAAAAAGTTGATTAAAATTGAAAATCACGATTAAATATGTAGTTACGTTCATTCAAATTGGAACTTCAGTTTATTTTATTTTTTACTAGAGGAAAGTCACCAAATATGGAATACCATTTGTTTTTGAGATATAAAAAAAACTTCATATAAATTAAATCAGTTTAATGTTTTTACTAATCAGTCATACATTTATATGTAGTAATTAACAGCCTTTAATCAAATATATTAGTTATCAAATTAAAATCTAACACAAAAAACAAAATCACAAATGAATAACCAAATATGGAATAGGTATCCATATTATGGAATATAAGCATAAATCAACATAACAATAACAAAAATGGACATTAATATCTTTGAGATCAATTAAATAAATATAATATATTGTGATAAATGAAATACCATAATTACTTGCAAAAGTCACAGATCCAAGTATTAAACTCTGGACCAGCACAATCATAATGTGCCCAGATCCCACACATCAAGCATTTAATTTAATATTCCATAATTAGACATCGACGACTGTCCATATTTGGATTTTTATACTAGTTCAAACTCTTCTAAATATTTTTTAAAGTCACAATATTTTAATAACAAAAGATCACAAAATGGTGAAATAAACATAATACCGATATACTAAATAGTATAACACTCACGTAAACAAACATAACAGCTGGTAATACTCGTTTATTACTTACCTTTAAAATTTTCTGCACGACAACAAAACAAAACACGCCTGCCACACGTGAAGCATTCGCGTAACTGACTCGATGGTGTGGGTGCGATAGTTAGTAGACCGAATGAAACAGAAGATGGTCGAGTGTTGCGTTTCATACTTATATTCTTAGAGAAAAGAAGGCATTCCATACTATTCCATATTTGGTGACTTTTCTCTAATGTTTCTATTTTAAATGAGCATTTATCTCTTGTGATTACGAAGCACATAATCCTCTTTTGGGATTTCCATGATTTTCAATATTATAAGTTTTAGATGATGCAGAACTTTTTATGAGAAATAACTTTTTTTCCAAAAATTAATAATAACATATGATTCCAACTTGGGGGTACATATTGTATATACGGATTTTAACGAATAGGGCACTGCGAGAAAGAATATGCTACACAACCATAGTCCATTTTTAAGCTCTGTATGATAAAAGTAGAATATTTCCATGTGCACTTCAATGTTTGCTCGCTAGACATTTTGAGATGCTTAATGCGAAGTTTCCACTTAAATATCTCCATCTATTCTTCTTTTATAAAAAACTTCCAGCTCATCTTTAACCCCCAGTAAATATTTGTTGTTGTTGCAGGTTACAGTTTTTCCATGCTGTTCATGTTTGCATCGCTACAGAGTTACTACGCTTTGAATGAACTACTAGGGGGATCCACAAATTTACAATGGTTTTTTGCTGTGGTTTGTGGGATGGGATTAGTATACACCTATATTTTCCTACCAGAAACAAGGGGGAAAAAGCTAACGGATATAACCAAGAATTTCGAAAAAGGATGGTTGTACATAGGAAAAAGTCATAAAGAACAATCTGTGAATTCATCCGCTAAAAATGGTGCAGTTTAAATTTCACGTGAACAAGAATAGCAGCACGTGAACTCTGTAACAGTACTTATATTGACTTTTGATAGGAGTCAATTGTAATTGTATTATAATTACTTATGTTGTAATATATGATTATTTATCGGAGTGTTTTTTTATTGATTTCTCCAAATGTTGGTGAAATTTGGTGGAAGAAAATGGAGGGTACTGGAATTCTGATGTCTATTTGTACCCACTCAATAATGATAAAGATTTAAGGACTCATCAATTTTAAATTGCTTCCACTATCTGAAACAAAAATTCATCTTCCATATGTAGGTCACCCCCTATAAAATTAACCGCGAGCCGCCACTGCTCTTGTGTGCTGCACCATATTTTTGTTTTCCATGGGACATCATATTGAATTTTGCCTAATAGTTATCACGGGGCTGTCAAATCAATCTTTAATCACGTTATGATTGCTTTTAACGATATATGATTTTAATCTCAATATTTTTATATTTCATTATAATTTTGCACCCGGTAAATTCTTTTCTTGAAAAATGTAACAGTTTCAACAGATACCTGAAGAGTTTCTTTCAAGTTTTGCTATTAAACCAGTTTTCTCTCTACAAAATATAATTTGAACGCAAAAAGTTTCCAAACTTCACAACTCTTAAGTATCTACTTCCAAACTGAGTATGTGATGAAACTAAAACTCCTTGGAAAATGACTTTATCAATACATTGTCTTTCTACAGCTCCAAGCTAATGTTATTTCAGGTCGAAGACATAAAAATATATCTACGTGTTTGGAATATATATATGATGACAGTCACTAAGAATAACATATTCATTTGGGTTATTTTTCCTTTAAAACCTTTATTAGAAATTTTTTTATACGTACAAACATCGTCGAGCACTAAAAAAGCTTCTGGATCACTTTGTGGCTGCATTCATCATGGATTTATTATCCATCGTATCAGATGAGTCGTATATTTTATCTTGGAAGACAAAGGTTTTACATGCATGCAGAGCATGCAAAAATACGCAGTTTTATAGGGAACTGTCTACGTTTCAAGTTATAGCAGATGTCCGAGGTCACAATCCTTACAAATAACCGTCTGAAAAAGTTGTCGCGATGTTCAAGAAAAACAAGATTTCAAGGACTGTATTAGTAATATAGAATGGAGTATCAAGAATTGATTAACAAATTATATAAAACGTTAGAAAATTATGTAAGATTATAGTATATTGTACAATAATGAGGGACAGCTTAATAGATGCAAAGTCTTTAGAGAACTAGAAAATAAATTGAGACAGTCTGGCCTTTATATAAATGAAGGAGAAACTGAATATTTGGAATAGTAGAACTAGCCTATTGACGAGAGAAAATATCTTCAAAATTCGAAGACTAGCCTGTATATGCATTACAGGAGCAATGAGAACATGCCCAACGGCAGCCATGGAAGTGATTCTCAACCTCACCCATCAACATATGGTGGTGGAAAGCGTTGCAGAAAGAACAAGATACAGACCAAGTAGAGAGGGAATCGTTAAAAAAAAACCACCTCCTCACTTCTTAGAAATCAGACAACCTGGGACATGCCACAAGACGGTATGATGAAACAGTATAACTTTTCAAAGAAATTCGTTACGGAATTAAGCAACAAGAAGAAATGGGATCCAAATACCATTACCAGACTTGGGAAGAATGCCATTCAATGGTACACAGACGGCTCCAAAGCAATAGAGGGAACTGGGATAGGAGTGTTCGGGCCAGGAAAATCCCCAAGTATCTTTCAAGCGGAAATCCACGCCATCAGAAAGTGCGCCCAGTACAATATTGATAAAAAATACACAAGACAAAGGATTATCATAATGTCGGATTGTCAAGCAGCCATTCAAGCACTGAGCTCTTGTGTAATCAGTTCCAAAATGGTGTGGGAATGCCTAGACAAACTCAATGAACTAGGAGAGAACAAAATAGTCACTCTACCATGGATTCCAAGACACACTGGAATAGAAGGAAATGGAATAGCAGATGAACCAGCAAAGAGGGGGACTGAAATACCTTTCTGGGTGCCTGAACCCTTTTGCGGAATCCCCATGTAATATTGAAAAAAAAAGAGATCTGACCCCAAAAAACATACATACAAATATTTGGAAGTGGGTGCCGGCTAAAACACGAAAATAGATATAACAGACAATGGTGAAAGCTATTCGTTTCAAACAGTAAGTCAGTTTGAATATCTGGGACAGATATAAGCGATGAAGATGTGAAAATAGACGAAAGAACAATGAAAGCCGGCGGAGCCTTGGGGGCCCTAGAAAATGTGATGATATTAAAATTATTAACAAGAACAACAAAGATCAGACTATGTAAAGCAAGCATATCCTGTTATATGAAACTGAAGCTTGGATATATTAAATAAAAAAATAAAAGTAAACTAAAGAGGTGGAGACGAAGGATTTCAGGGATTCTAATTTTACGGAGGAGTTTAGGATGGGGGACAGTGGAGAAGAAGAACGAACAAAGATTTTCATGTGGGTAGGATGGATGACGGAAGGTGTGTACAGAAAATACTTCCTAGAGGTAGGAAAAATGGGAATGAGCCAGGGAGAAATATTAAGTTATTAGCTAACTCCCTTAATTCACCTATAGATGTGAAATTCACCCCT
This sequence comes from Galerucella calmariensis, assembly GCA_910591675.1. Taxonomy (NCBI): domain Eukaryota; kingdom Metazoa; phylum Arthropoda; class Insecta; order Coleoptera; family Chrysomelidae; genus Galerucella; species Galerucella calmariensis. Next base: position 596,442 of record CAJUYG010000063.1, on the reverse strand, counting down.
GAATGGATTGGTGTTCACTACAAAGCTCTAGCTTCTTAGTATTTCCACTACTTTAACATTGATGATTCATAAAACAAAAACCTTCGGGATATTGTTCAATGATTTTTTTTGTCTTAGTAGACTAGTCTTTTGAGAGTACCCTACTCAAATTTCAACTCAATATTCGAAAATTTGACTTGAAAATGTTGGATTTTCGTCATAACACGTGTTTGAACTTATGTATTAGATTTGGAATTAAAAAAATGGTTGATAATAACCAATTAATACCATCATCCTTTTTTCATCATATTTAAATATTTTTTCCATGGCAGTAAATTCCTTTCAGAGATGGAAATGAGCTTCACTAAATTGCGAATTAAATTCTTCCACTGCACGATAAATCTTTTTCTACACGCTTTGTTATTTTCGTGAAATTTTCAGCAAATACCTTTGTTTATTCACATTTTAATTGCCGTACTTCAAAATAAATAACCCTTCGAGAACAGAACACATGACATCTTATTTATTTACAATTCCAATATTTGTAACAAAAATTTAAAATTACCAAAAATATTTCGGTTGAAGATATTTTTAAAAGTGTATAATAGTATACCGGTTGACTATAAGCCAGTTTCCATTACCAAATAGCACACTAATCACTTTTTAATTAACCCAATGTCGTAGGACATTCTGTATAATATATTGAAAACTATTGTTACTATCATGATCTTCCAGATTTTTCCTTATTTTCTTCATCGTTTTCATCTTTACTAACTTCCGCCTTTTTCTTTATTTCGTCGTAAAGTATTTCTTCTTTACTATTACTATTTTTTTCAGTTTTCTCCACCTTTCTTTTAATTTCATCATACACAATTTCATCTTTTTCATTTAATGCGGAACCATTTACACCCTGAATACTAAGAGATGGGTAAATTTTGGTTGTTGAGTCATCCTATAAACAAAAATAATAATAAATTAATCTTTAAATGTGATAATCGTGACCTGGATATTGCTTGAAGAGTGAAAATGTTGGCTGGCTTACCCTAGTTATTCGCATACCATTTTAGAACTGATTACTTGACTAAGCACATTAAAAAGTAAGACTAGTGTGGGTGCCGGGACATAACGGTATTTCTGGAAATGAACAAGCTGATGAACTCGCAAGAAGAGGTTCAGCAACAGCATCTGTTGGACCAGAACCAGCTCTTGGGACCACAAAGAAGGTAGCCCGAGGGCAAATACAAAAATGGGTACAAAGCCAACATAGACTTCAGTGGAGGAACACTCCAAAGCAGGTACACAGTAAAACCTTCATGGTGACACATGTGTAAAACGGGCCGAAGAACTACTGACTATCAGTAGGAATAAACGAAGAATTATCACAGGGGTCATACCCCGGTAAAAGATCACCTGCACAGAATAGGGTTATATAACGGGGACTTCAGCTGCAGACTTTGTGGCATGGAGACCGAGATCGTAACCCATATATAACTGCGAGGCACTGTTCTCGAGGAGACAAACAATCTTTGGAGAAGCCAATGTGCCACCTGAAGTATATGGCACACATCCAATGGACCTATATCGTCTACTCGAAGGTACGGGGATAACTGGATGGTTGAATTAAATGTGGGAGTAGAGTACAATAAGCCGATAGGTTGCAGTGCTCCCGTCATCAAAACGGCTTCCAAAACACGCAAAAAAGCAAATTAAAAAAAAACAACTCACTCTTTCCGTATTATGTCTACTCCTTCCCTGGCTTATTTCATTTGCTGATTTAAGAAGATCAGCTCTGGCATTAGGTACCCAAGGTCCCTTCGATAAACTTGCTCTTCTGATGATTCCACTTCTGGAATGTCTTCCTAACGAAGTGATTGAACCGATTTGGCTGTGCTCTAACATAACACTCAATCGTTCCATACTCATCGTAGTACCTTGATCTTTGTATTTAGGTTGACCATTTTGCAGTCTCTCAGCTTCTTCTTCATCTGTTAAAAAATATAAACGAAGCGTTATTATTTAACTGTCCCAGCTCAAGGAGAGTATCAAGCAGTTACCTTCTTCTTGTGGTATCTCGGCTTTTTTTAACCACGTATAATGCAAGAAAGCATACGCCAGACCAGAAGTAATTGCGAACATTCCCATGATCCTGAACGATGAAGTGATACCGAATTTCCCTATGAGGTGACCACCAGCAAAACTACCGCTACCTCTTCCAACACTGTAATGAGCAACCGAACAAACCCCTAGTAAGGTTGCTAGAAGTCCTCTTGGTGCTAGGATCGCGCAGTACGTTGCAGCTGCTACCCACATCAAATGAACTGCTATTGATTCTAATGCTTCAAACGGAAAACACCACCAAGGACTCCTTTAATGGAAAATAATGTTAAATTACTATCAATTTGAGAATGTTGATGGTATACCTACTCAATTAATGAATATCCAACTAATCGAATGGAATAGGCGAAGAATGCTAGAACTATTACGCGAACATGTCCAATAGATCCTGTGATTTTGTCAGATCCATAAAGGAACGGTACACTGCTTATTGTCCCGACAGTAACTGTCACACCTAGGAGGTAGTTGGGTGCACCTAAATCTTTCAAATAGAAGAAGAGGTAACTTTCTATGAAGCCCCATAAGTTACCTGAAAACAGTAGAATATTCATTCAAAATTATGTTATTTTCTGGATGAGGAGATTATTGAAGTTTGCTCAATAAATATTACTAGGATATAGTCATCATACTGTGGATTCTAGGACACACTGGAATAAAGGGAAATGGATGAATAGATTACCAAGACCCTTTTGGGGACCGGAACCTTTTTGCAGAATCATCTCTAATAAAATATTGAAGGAAATATTTACCGAAAAAGAAAGATCTGACCATTGGAAAGATCACCAAGAGTTTTAACGGGGTACAAGCTCAAAATAGTGGAGAAAGAAGAATGTAGATTATGTAGCATGGAAAGAGAAGCTTCCATTAACATACTTGCGAATTGCTACTGCAATACAGAGTCCTAGGGCACAGCACCTAGAGATTAGTGAATAGAAAAGAGGCATTTATCTATCTTTCGCAAGAACGAGATTGTCATCAAAGATCGGTAGGAGCTTGAGGAAGAGAGCGCACCACCACTCGGTGGAACGAATGAACTGATCTGGTATACAAACGGCTCAAAAAACGAGCTCGGCACCGGAGCGGGCATATACAGCAAGTCAAGCAAATATGAAGGAATCGTCTCGCTAGGAAAATACACCTCGGTATTTCAAGCAGAGGTTATGCAATACTTGCATGTGCAAGGGATTGGCTGAATAGGTTGAAGTCGGAACACTAGCAGTATCCACAATAATCCCAGGAGGCTGAGGTGGTGCCGGCGAAGGGACGGCTCCTTAAAAAAAATTATCTAAGTGAAGCCTTAAGATATCCTGAAATTCCTCTGGATATGACTGAAGGGGCTACTAGTCTCTGTGACTTTCCTCAGGAACTTAGTAGATGTAAGGGGGAACAATAGATCTCTTAGGTCTCAGCCCAATATACATACATACCTAATACGAATAAAAAGAAGACAAACATCATCAGCGCAGGCATCTTAAAAATTTTCTTCAGATCGCTCAACATATTATCAGCTGGTAGCTTCGTATCCAACGGCATGAACAATAAAGATATCGATGCGATTATTAGCAGAACATCGAAACAATAAAATGCAAGAGAATAATCGGTGTGACCAAGTCTTCCACTGTTCCAATCGATAAGAGCTCCTGTGATTGGTGCGAATATAGCCATACCGAAGCATGAAAATAATCGTTCTTTGCCGAAGTCACCACCATGTTTTTCGATCATCGATAGTGCCACTGGGTCCATGGCAGATGTGGCTGCTAGTTGCATAGTTGTGGCTAAGAATCGAAAAGCACCGTACACCCAAAAAATTAATGGATCCGCTGGTATGTAATCTGGAGGACATACTTGAGGTCCACCTAAAAGTAATATTAATAGTGGAGTTGATAGTATCAAATGTAATGAGATTATTGTGCTGCATACCTAATCTGAACTGACATTTTTGAAGAATGCAATCATTGGTGTAGTTAGACAGACGATTTGTCGTACTCATATTCACGTCTACGACAACTCCTCCACACCGCAAATCTAACGGTTCTAGTTCCTCCATATCCACTCCATTTCTTTTTAGCATTCCCGCTCTAAATCTTTTTTTAAAATCGGTTACATCCTCGTCATCTTCTTCTTCTATCTCAATTCCAAATGTTTCTACTGGCTCTCCGAGATTTGGATGCATGTCTAGCGTAAATGCTGTCGCTGTATCGTTTCTGAAATTAATATAATCATCGATAACGTCTATGTTAAATAAATTATTGTCACAGATGATCACAGAAACTTTTCCTAGTAAGAAACAGGTTTTGCATATTTCAAGAAAGACACAGCAGTGGAAAAGATTTGGCTAGATCCATATTCTAATGTTATTACCTTTAAAAACATAGGTTGTGCTTCAACCCTCATGATTATTTTATTAGTTACTCAATTGCGTTGCCATACAACAAAGCAAAAAAATTATCTGGCAGTATTTTGAGCATCTAGATGATACTAATGCTAATTTACGGTCAAGGAGGTAGTAAACAATTCTATTATTGCTACTATCGCTATCCTTAATAAGATTTGTTTTGAGATATTATTCAATACATACGCGATTTAATGATTTATATATAAAAAAACATTATCTATAATTTATTAGAGTGAAAAAGGTTTGTTCCAGCTGGCGTCTATGGATCGTTGTGAAATCTTTTGAAGTACTGCACAGTGCGCAAACTCGGATTTGTGATGGATAAATCAACTTAACACCCATTCCAGAAAGTACACAATTTGCATACCATCCCAAGCAGTCCCAAGAACGATTCTATAAGCAGTTGGAGCGCGAAATAAATACAGCACTTGCACGAACAGCATCTAGAACGGCTCCAGCTGGATCAAACCTATAGATCCAGATTAAAGTTTATATTCTTCGAAATGACAAATGCGATATTGGATCAAAGTAATGAACAAACGTACGCCTGTTGGCGTACAGGAACCCTTTATCCCCAAGTTATAACGCTTTTAATGGCGTTATTAGTAGAAATAAAAATCTATACATCCATAAAAATTTACTTACTCTCTGAATTTTAACACACATAAATTTTTCATAGGCAGTGTACCGTCAAATGATTAAATGGAAGACTAACTACGACAATCGCCAACAATGAATGCAGTCATGTTTTAGTGAATCCCATTTTACAAATTGCTGTATGTGAAAATGCATACAGTAGATGCCGTTATAGACCAGTTCAAACTGGCATTTAACGATCGGAATATTAATTAAAATGGATAAACGAGGATTTGGCTTATCGCTATAGTACTGGATAACATTTTAGTAGTTTTAATCGAGCTATATAGTTTATGTACAGAAGATAGTGAACGCGTGAATGCTGTTACATTATCGATTGCTAAGTATGTAAAATGTTTGTTCTGGATTTTGGAGAATAGTATAATAGATCATCAGCTCAGGATGTGGAGTTTACTCCAGAGCACTAAGCCTTAGGATTAAATGGGAAATAATACCAGAGTGGTTCAATCAGAACTGGCTGGTATCTCAATTGCCACAGAAGAACTAACCAGAAAAAGAAATTCTGGCAAAAGCATAACAATCTGCACTGACAGTAGACAAGCCCCATTATCCTTGAACTCCTATCCTAGTACTAGAGTGCCACCAAGATTTAGCTAACGGCAGATAACAATATTATCCTGAGGTGGGATGAAGGGCACGACAGGAGAATCGCATTGCCGATTCTTCAGCACCAGGGAAGCGGCTGGACTGAAAATTTTAGGACCCAGTGACACCTACGGTCTAACGACTTCGACAATTGCGGAACTAGCCAAACGTTACACCCATGCTCAACCCGTTAGGAGATGGGATGGAATCAAAGAATGCAGTCTTGCCAGGATTACCCTGGGTGACCCTGGGAATCTGGCGTGGAAGAAATATTTGGCGATGACCAGGAAAAACATAAGTTTAACAGTAGGATTTCTGACTGGTCACTGTCAACTGAGGAAACACCTCCATACTATGGGGCTGGTGGACACACCTCTATGCTGGATGTGTGAACAGGAAGATGAAACTATCTTATGCGAGTGTCCGGAGTTATTGTCAATAAGAGAGTGTGTGTTCGGTGAGTCTTGGCCTACACCTGCTGATATGAAGGAGATGTTTCCCAGTAACCTGTCCACCTTCCTGGGAAGGACAGGATGGACGATGACCTAGGAGGACAACTCCTCGGGAGGATGTACAATGGGTCACATGTGGCCTAGGTGCTGTGAGCCTACACTCACCCTTCCTACTCTACAGTTACAGAGATACGGATAGATCGACAGTATAAATATAAGCATAAATCAACAACAACAATAACAAAAATGGACATTAATATCTTTGAGATCAACTAAATAAATATAATATATTGTGATAAATGAAAGAGGTTACATAATTACTTGCAAAAGTCACAGAACCAAGTATCAAACTCTGGACCAGCACAATCATAATGTGCCCAGAGCCCACACATCAAGCAATTAATTTAATATTCCATAATCAGACACCGACGACTGTCCATATTTGGATTTTTATACTAGTTCAAACTCTTTTCAATATTTTTTAAAGTCACAATATTTTAATGACAAAAGATCACAAAATGGTGAAATAAACATAATACCGATATACTAAATAGTATAACACTTACGTAAACAAACATAACAGCTAGTAATACTCGTTTATTACTTACCTTTAAAATTTTCTGCACGACAACAAAATAAAACACGCCTGCCACACGTGAAGCATTCGCGCAACTGACTCGATGGTGTGGGTGCGATAGTTAGTAGACCGAATAAAACAGAAGATGGTCGAGTGTTGCGTTTCATACTTATAGTCTTAGAGAAATGAAGGCATTCCATATTAGGATACTATTCCATATTTGGTGACTTTCCTCTAATTGAAAATTGAGTGAAATTGAGTAGCACAAATATAAAAAACTCAATCACAAAAGCAAAATTATTGTCAGCTGAGTTTCTTATTCGTAATTCAAGATCTTATGCCTTCACTTGCCCCATGGTCAAAGGAGTGTCTATATTCTCCTAACCTACATTATCAGTAAGCTTTCAAATAAACATTTGTTTTGATTATAACCGAAATTCCGCATTGCCTGGTCTAAAAATAAGTCGCCAGAGATAATTGGTATACGATGCTCTGTAGTCTTCCGATAATAGAATGATAACTCTGAATATAAATATACGTTTTCAACGAAAGTTTGATTTTTGTTTTCGGAATAGTATTTAACGGTAATATAGCTCGATGGAGTGGCTATAAATGTCAGCTTATTTGCTTTCCGATTCCAAATAAAATGGAATGATTATTGTTTAATGTGATATTTTGTAGATTTTATTCAACGTTTTTGTTTTAAACATGTTTAATAACCTTAATTGATGTATATGGATCGTATAATATGTTGCCGATTTTATATTGATATGCAAATTCAATCCTAATAACATTTCCATGTATAATTATTATTTACAAGTTTTTATAATTATTAGAGTTATGAATATTTTCACTAAATAACTGAAAAGTTACAAATAATCTGGAAATATCTATCCGAAAGTTTTAAATACACTGTGTCCACTTGAGTTCACACCATATGGGAAACTTTTTTATTATCAATTTTAGAAAAAAAACTTATACTTCATAAAAATTTCTGCATGTTCTAAAATCTAATCTTCGTTGTGCATTTAGAAATATGTACAATTCTGTATGCTGTCCATCCAGCCTCTCTTTCCAAAAATATATGGAGAGGAGGTAGGTCCAGAAGGATTTCCATGGCTGCTGACGGTGTGGAGCTGATAGCACCAGTAATTGCCAGACAAGCCTGTCTCTGTAAACCAGAGAGCTTTGTTTGGGCAGCTCGCTGTGAAGCTTTTGGCCACCAGGCAATAGCTCCATATGTGATCATTGGTCTAACGATCATCACATATATCCAATAGATTTGTTTGGGTCCCAAACCCCAAGATTTTCGACAGATCCTGCGACATGTCTACAAAGATAGTCTGGCCTATCGATAACTTTTTCCAAGTGAGCGTTCCAAGTAAGTTTCTTATCTAGGATAATCACCAAATATTTTACTTCCGCTGCAAATGGAATAACCTCACAATTGTAGGAAAGTGGTGGTAGATCCTCCAACTTCCTTTTTCTAGTATTATTTTCTAGTATTATATGCTACCCTTCCTTACTTGGGGATGGGTGGAAGTAATTCCAGTCCATTTTACAGCAGAGCTGGAAATATGCCAACCTCACCGGGAGATTTGAAAGGCTGAAAAGATTTGATTGCCCATTCAACTGCCGGTGCTAACTAACTGCCTGTGATAACTTCCTTGGCAGCCTCCCAATCGATATTTTTTGGCCACCTAGCGCCCTCAAAGTGCGGAGGTCGATTGTTATCCAAAGTCCAACTTCCAGGAAAGTGATTTTTAATCAAAAGCTCTAACGTTTCTTTTCTAGAGGTCGTGAAAGTGCCAACAGGTCGCTTCATCGACCCAATCTCGGCAATAGACTCTTTAGAGAGAATCTTGTGAATTCTAGTACTACGAGGTATATCAGAAATACTCTCACAGAACTTTTTCCAAGACTCTTTCTGATTTCTTTATTGTAGCTTGTTAGAGTAGTTCTATTTAAAGGTACTTTACTCTTGGGTAGAGTTCATATTTTTTGAGAAAACTCGTATAATACTGAAAAAATCGATATCTGATAATTGTGTTTTTCCTAAAATTGATAATAAAAAAGGACACAGTGTATACATACAGTGACTGTCGAAAATTTCAATTGCCAGTCGTAGAAAATTGTCATGTTTAATAAAAATTATTCAACTTACGTCTTTTTCTTTTTAATGTGGAAACTCAAATCGTCTGTATCTCCAGGATCTTCGCTTACTAAGGGCGGCGTTATCTCATGCATACTTTTCAACTGCTTATTTGCTTTTGCATTTCTTGCATCTCTCAACAAACAATGGTCCACACAATAATCGAGCACAATGTCCAGTTCTTCGTCATCTGGACACTCTCTACTTGGACAAGGACTCCACCAGACCTTTATTGATGTTAAAAATCAAACACATTTCCGGAATATTCTATATTCCACTCAGTTATCGATTGAAAACAGTAATTTACAAATTCCAGAACAGAAATATTAAATATATGGATACAATAAACTATTAAGAATGGAGAGTATCTAATAATTCAACCACTATAATTTTTATGAGCTCAACAATACCGTATGCTGAGGGTTTATTAGGAAGAATTATTAAAATCAATCCAATATTCGCACTAGCTTCAAATCCAGCAATACTTTGATATCTATTCTAACGAAAACTAAGACTTAACAAAAATAATGAAGAATAATATTCAAGAGAGAGTATATTAAAGATAGGTAAACGATTCAGCAAACATAATATTGACAAAAAGACAATGCTTTAATACAACTAAGTGCCGATTGTAGTCGAATTTGATTACCAAAGTTAGCAAGATCAATTATAACTGCAGTACAATGATAGTTTCATGAGTTTTTATCCAGGTTTTATCATGATTTATCATTGGAATTGTTGAGAGAAGATAAAGACTCCTGGTACTGAAGGATTTCTCCAAGAAGGTGGAGAGACTTAGGTCCTTATCAGGACTATTGGTCTTTTCACATAAACGGCTGAGTTGCAAGGACTCAAAGCCTCTGACTGGATAAGCAGAGCAGACCAAGCAAGGATATATTCATTTGGAAAGCAAGGTATAAGCAGAGGAGAGCATAAACAGTGCATTCCAGATACCAGGAGCACAAAAACGAGGAAAATAAAGCAAAAAGGTAGTATAACTGAGTAGCTGAATACATAAGAGAGAAGGTAGTACTGAATTGGGAGGCAAGAAGGCCTGCGTGTAGTCTTATATTTATATAAATTTTAATATTTTCACTCACCTCAGTATACAATTTCTTTGGATGTCTGATGATATATCCGTCTGGTACAGTTCCCGGTGTCTCTTTATGTGGCATAAACAGTAGAGAATGATGTAGAATGGCTGTTAAAATGAAACATCCAATAACAACTGGTTTGTATTTACCGAATTTGTCCACTAAATAACCGGTAGCTGGTGGAGCGATAAACGTAGTGAACGGTAGACAAAGATAAATAATTCCAATTTGTTCCATGCTCAATCCAATGCTTTGCATATGTATCGTGAGATACGGCACAAGAGATGATTGGGCTGGAAATAGAAAAAATTGTCTCAATTATTTGTAAGAAATACTTTTGCAATGCTCAGGAATATACAATCTCTTTCAGTTTGGACATAGTTATACAGTGCTATTCAAAAGTCCTCTTGCGAACTGAACAATCTTCAATATTTAAATGTGAAATAATAATTTTGGTATTTATTTAATTTATCCGTCAAAATTAGTTTAAACCCGAACAAAATAAATATGGCTTTGTAGCCAACGTCAATGCCTTTCAAACGAGATATCACTTGCCATAAGGTCCTTTTTGAAATTGTTGGCCAGAGTGGCACTGTGACGTCATCTATTGCTATTACGTCACCTGTTACCATTCGTAGAGAAGTTTACAACACTTTTTTTTCACCCTCCAAATTTTATTAATGTAAGTGTAGCCGTTCAAAAGATACGAGGGGGGAGAGGACTTTTGAATAGCACTGTACATATATGATTTCTTTAGGTCATTAGGTCATTAGGTCATAGATAAAGCGTTCTCAAATGCTAGTTAGTTAGCTAGTTTGAATCTACTGTTTTTTATTTCATACTAGTGACCCACCCCACCTCGACTTCATTCCTGTCGTAACCGAAAGCAGAATCCATTCATCCTTGGTCTGAGTGATATTTCCAATGAGAACTAACAAATGTATGAACTCCATTAGTTCATACCAAATGATAAGGGAATGATGGCCATTGTGGATGGTGCTGCTGACATGCTTTATTTAAAAATTCATATCTACTTAAAAACAAATGACCTGGCGCTCTATTCTGAAACAATGACAATTTTTGTCGCATGCTTGATTGTACTTTATTGTAAAATTCTTGATTTACAAAACCACAATTAGTTCAGTGAATGGAGGCCGATGAACACCTGGAAGCTCTAGTGAATTAGGCAAAAGAATTGGGGTTGATGCTTTCCGACTGCCCTTAGAGAAATAATAAAATATAAATAATAAAAGTGGGTTTCTTATCACTAGTTATTTATCTTATCAAAAACCCACCAGTATTATTCTTGTGTTTCAGGATGAATCTGGGAAATAATATAAGATATAGATATTTCTTTTATGATGTTTGCTTTAGTATTACCTTTACATATTTGAGTTTAACTAGATGTAATTGACCTTGATCCTTGCGTAAACTGGAAGTTAATTAAAATTCAATTTGTCAGTTGAAATATCACAAGGAGAACATTAAATAGACGAAGGATATTACATTAGTAATCAGTTCTGATCTGTAAGCTTGCAAGGATTTCAATTATGATGACTTTTTATAACTTTTCGTAGCTCATAGATAAAGTGTTGATTTTAACTCGTGCGGAGCATCATAGTAACTTTTTTTTCGTTTTTGTATACAATAAATGAGTTCACCTTCCTACAAATATTCTTGTGACCTTGAAACACGTTTTTCTATGAAAAATTTGAAGTCTTGGTCTTTTATCAAAACTTTTAACTGCTCTGTCTTACGTAAGATCTGAAATTGTGACAAAACACAAGATGAGTACTTAAAAGAGCTGGGTAGTCCCGTTTCTTTTCCTTATCTGGTCTCTGCTAAGGTTAAATGTTTCAATAATCAGCCTCTCCAAGGAGTTTTTGACCAGCAGTCTGCTGTGTTTCTGTTTTGGCACGTATCTTCAGTACGACTGATGTTTAGATTGAATCCACCAAGATGTACAACCACGTGCAGCAGTTTTGGACATGCCAAAAACTGGTTCAAAACTAGTAAATGCAGTTTCAGACCCTAGCTTTAGTTTAAAGAGCACAAAAGGAAAAATGGATGCACAAAAATCGTGATTTGTGCACATACATTGCACAAAATCATCAATACCTTTAAAATTGATTGTTCTTAAACGGTTTTGCGGACTGCTTTATCTTATTTATGACCCATACATACTATCTATAATGTCGATCCCAGTAAGAAATGCATACTATGATCGCGGCTGTAGGAGCTTCACTGTTACGGACCGGACCGAGAACGAATTTAGATCGAAGTTGGACAGGACGGTAAATCGTATCGTGTGTAGGACCCTTTAAAATTCAGAAGTCATAAGTATTTGTATAAAGCTGGAATTGTTAACTTGTTTATTGAGGAAAACACAACTAGCAAAAAAAAGGAGAGGAAAAAAGGACAGAATTAAAAGCTGTGAAGTAAATTTGAAATCAAGCTGCAATACGAACCTCCATGTAGAAAGAAAAGTGTACACTTTAACAGAATTAAGTTTTTATTAATTTTAAAGAAACTCCGCTGTGTATTGTCGGTATTAACTTCCACAGACGTCCCAGCCTCTTCTCCCATCTCACTGATCCTCTGTTAATTATGAGGTCCTGGACGTTTCGTATGTGTCAATCACTCTCACTCAAAGTTATCACTGGTTATCGTTTCTTAAGTATCAGGTAGGCTGGTTTTATTTTTGTTTGTTAAGAACATACAAGATACATTTTAAATTTTACAATTATAGTGTTTATGGTGTTTACTTTCGGATATATTTTTACAAGTACAGTTTTGTGAAAATATAATAGGGGTACTAACACTTTAATAATGTAGGAAACTGTTTACATTTTATCGAAAACGTTTCTTACTATGCTTGGAATAATACTAATTATTATCAAGAAGTCATCATTACGGATATCAATACATTTATTCCATTAATTATATGGAGTTGTTTGTCGTTTACAAGAATCGTCTTACAGAGATAAGAAAATGACAAAAAAATAGTCCAGGGTTTGAATTTTGAAAATGTAGAAAATATTGAGACAATGAAATTATTTTATTTGACATTTCCTTCATTTCGAAGAAATTTAAATTATTTTATTCGGAATTTATTTCAATACGATCGCGCAAAAAATGGTATAAGCATCTCGAACGTTAAGGGTAATTACAACGTTTGCATGTAGATTCCTCTCGTAAAATTGGACAAAATGATATCAGGATTAAGGGGTCTAGCACATTTACTTTTCGAAATACAGGGTGTTGAAATTTTGGAAACTTGAATGTTTTAATTCGATAACTTTAAAATAAATGGATAAATTGATTTGACATTTGGCAGATTGTTATTAAATGTGAAAGGGCATATTTTGATAGAGATAGTAGTTTGTGCAACTAGTGTGGATATGATGGCCATATCGCACGAGGACGAAGTTTGAGTGCTCAATCGTTCAAGTGCGATATGGACAATCCACACGAGTCGAACAGCATATTTTTACTACGACCCTCTTAAGGAAAAATCTAGAAAATAAAAATTTCTATAAACTGTAATATAACTTGAAAATTTAACAATTCAATTCTATGTTTCCACTAATTTTTTTGTGGTAAACGTACAGTTCTTGAATGTCCAATTTGTATAATGCTACGGTTTCCCTTTTTAAATATACGATGCTGTTATAAGTAGATGTTGCCAGTCGGACTCCCTCATGAAGGGTACCGTACCATTATCTATAGAGTTCGTACCATTATCTATAAAGTTCCTACCGTGTGTCCCGCGACACATTTCACCTTTATTTAATAAATATGTTTAAGATTTGAAAAAAGTACAGATATCAGGAAAATCTGAATACGTCAATTACTGAGAGAAATAAGCTTTTAACAATTTAAAACAAATATTGATAAGCAAGCATATTGTATTTCTTATTCAAATATCTAATAATAGTGGGAAACGTGCGTAGACAAGGCAACTGAACGTCTGTTGAATGATTGAAATCTAAAATCGTAAATCACGAAAAAAAATCCACTTTAATGATGGTATACATTGTGATTTAAATAAAGGAGGCAGCCACCATAAAACAATAAAATGTGTAAATAAATGTTGAAAAATACTTACTTGTTAATAATTAAATTATATTTCACTCATTTTCTAAAATAAATCATCTGTATCACGATAAAAGGGACGCAGGGTACGTTAAGCTGTCTCTCGAGTCAGGGTGAAAACTGACCTGTTGAAAAGGTGTTTATTTGGGCAGGGATGAGTTGCGCGCAGCGGTCATTTTCTACCTGAATACGAGTAAGAACACCAAAATTAGGAGCCGAATTGCGCGCAACAAGATAAACACAAAATTGAGGAGATTAAGGAAATATAAAATAAATTAAATGGTAAAGGTATTTGTACATTTATTTCAGGAATAAAAAGACACCTAACCTAACCTAGCCCCGCCAGGGTAAACTATTAGGGCAGTCCCGATAACAGAACAGATTAAATAAACTGGACGGCAATTCGAGTGCGGGATTAAGATACCTGCAAATGTCGGACGGGAACTCATGTGTAATATATTGGTCATTTTTGGGAACCTATCCCACTCATCAATTTGGCTTTAAAGAAGGGCGCGCCACAATAGACCAAGTCCACAGACTTACGGATCAATTAGAAAAGGCCCTAGAAGAAAAGAAGGTATGTTCAGCGGCATTCTTGGACGTGGCACAGGCGTTCGATAAAGTCTGGCATCAAGGACTCGAACCTAAACTTAAAAAACTTCTACCCAAACAATACAGATTGCTGTTAAAATCTTACATTAGTGGAAGAATGTTTCGTATTAGATGCGAAGATCAATACTCACAACTACGACCAATGAAGGATGGTGTACCACAAGGCAGTGTTCTGGGCCCATTGCTGTACCTCCTATACACTTTTGATGTACCAGTAACAGAACAAACTACAGTAGCCACGTTTGCAGATGATACATGTGTACTGGTAACTGGCAAAACTGAACAAGAAGCCAATAAAATACTTCAAGAAGCCCTAAATCAAGTCAATGCATGGACGAAAAGCTGGCGCATTAGACTTAATGAAAATAAATCAGTGCATGTAAATTTTACAAATAAACAGATTGGTCAAATGCCAATATTTATTAACAATAAAAGTATCCCATATGCAAATACGGCTAAGTATCTAGGCATGAACTTAGATGCGGATTTACGATGGAGACATTCACTGATGAGACCTAAGAGGTCTATTACGCCCCCTCATTTCTACTAAGTTTCTATTTACGCCTATTTCCCGGCAAAATTTTAGGATCTCTGCAGGCTTTTACAATTGTTGGTATACCGATTTCGGCGTATTTCCGCCTCATCAGTACAAGGTAGATATCCTCCGTCCAGAAGCTTTAAAAACGTAATTTTAGACTGGAGATAACACTGAAACGGGTATACAAGTGATATTGCCCCCTCTAATTACAAACCAGAATGGTTGGTAATATCATGCAGGTATCTCAGACCCGTATAACTTTGAACTGTTATTGTCTGCCGGGGCATGAAGCCCGAGAAGTAGATGTTCAGCTAAACGTCTTAAACATATAAGAGAACCCAAGTGGTTCAAGAAATAATTGAAAACAAAAAAATGAATATGTAAAGCTGATGGATAGGTTTTGTGTGTAGAAAATTTGAAGGATCCAGCACTGCAACATGAATAACTATAGTGGATTTAAAAAGTGTGACAGAATCACCTAATTAATTTGAAGTGAATTATCGAAAATTTTTATCCCAATCAGATTATCTATTCAGTAAGTGAAGTGTTTTTTTTAAAGATAAAATTTAAATATGTTTTGATAAAAGAAGTATGCTGCCTACGACAACTCATTTATCAACATGTTTGAGTTAAGAAACTGTGTACCAATAAAAATTTACGGTATTTTCATAATTTTATTGTATTTTACTGGTAGCAATTGTGATATTTTTTTAAATCCAACAGAAAATGGATTAACTGTATCTATAAATAATGATGGTGAGTATCAACAAATTTTTGTCACAAAAACTTGTATTAACTGGTTCATCTCAGTAAACGAGCGCTTTGATTTGATGGGACTTTGATGAGACAGCTGAAGTAATAATTTTCTTTTCGTAGCTGGTGAAGTAACTTTGGAAGGAGTTCTCGGAGCAGGCATTGACTTCACTAATGTTCCCTGCCAAACAGAATTTAGAGATTGCGTGGTCGATAATGATGTCTCTTTAAAAATTACTGATGTAGACGGAGGTTACCAAATTACTTGGTTAACAGAAACCACAACTCAGCAACTAACTGATAAGTACAATCTCAATTGGGGGGGTACTTATTGGTTTGGAGGTCCTCAAAGGTATTATCTTTTATTAAAAGTATTTTAAAGTAAAGTGTACCGATGGATAGAAAGTATTGAAGAGCGAATGAACTGATCTGGTACACAGACGGATCAAAGAATGAGCTCGGCACCGGAGCGGACATATACAGCAAGTCGAGCAAAAAGGAGTCGTCTGGCTTGGAAAATATACCTCGGTATTTCAAGCAGAGCCGCAGAGGTCTATGCAATACTTGCATGTGCAAGGGCAAATAACATGAGAGCCTACAACAGCAGGCAGATCAGGATCTACAGTGAAAGTCAAGCTGGTATGGAAATGCGGCGAAGAGCTTAGAAGACTGGCGACTCGGAACAGTGTAACACTGGAGTGGGTCTCAGGTTACGCAGGAATCGCTGGCTATGAAAAAGCTGACGAACTGGCAAGAGCAGGATCGTCAACTCAAATGAACGGACCCGAACCAGCTGTGGGCATTCCCAGATGCTCCCAGGTCATGGTTAAAAGGGTGGGCAATAGAACAGCATAATGAACACTGGAAGGCAAACACATGGGAAGAAATTCCTGAAAGAACCATCAGAAAAAGTAGCGGAAGAACTGCTCCCAATGAGCAGGAACAAACTACACACCCTAACGGGGCTACTTACGGGACACTTTCCCACAAAGTAGCACAAAATAGGACTGTATAACGGAGACCTTATAAAAAGAAGATGCAAAAAGGATATAGAAACAGCTCTGCATATACTAAGCAACCGTGAGACGCTGGACCACAGGAGGCAGAAACTGTATGGTAGACCCCAAATGACTCCAGAAGACTTCTACAACCAGCAAAGAACCTGTATGAGCTAATACAAGGAACGGATTGGCTGAATAGGCTGTAGTCAGAGCACCAGGAGTATCCACAATAAGCCCAGGAAGCTGAGGTGGTGCCGGCGAAGGGACAGCTCCTTTAAAAAAATGAAGAGGTTTTCATTGATATAAAACATGAGAAACAACTAAATCCATTCAAAGACAGCATGAATTTGTTGATTATATTTTTATAATTTTTTTTACAGGTACGTTCAAAATCCTCTTGAACAATTGGTGCTCGATGGCAATGATCCTTACATTATTAAGAAAGCAGACAATTTTGCAGTCGCTGAAAGATATTGGTTGAACAGTAAAGGTACTTTTATTTTTGTCGATGATAAAGTTCCATTGTTCATTGACCAGAATAACAGAGAGAACGGTTCTGTTTTTTTCATAGCCAAATCGGAAAATCCCTATATCAATAGAAATCGGGTGAGTACCTCGATTACATTCATTTTTATCAATGCAAATAGTTCCAAAATTCCCCAATTAACTAAATAATAACTCAGATCAGTAGTTTTGTTATGTTTTTATTTTACTATCCTGTATAACGGATTGTAGCTTGAGAAAGGATGTTGCGGCGATCTTTTGAAAGCAGCAATTTTACTTTACGCTCGATAAACACACATAATTTTTCTCATCTTACGCAAGAAAATAGAAAATAGTATATTATGCAATGAGCACAAAATGATGCTGCAATTCATGCGAGTGCAAAATGGCCATTTGGTTTCGAATTGCATACTATACTTTTTCTATGACAACATATCGTTCACGTTTATCTATAACTATGAAATTACTCGTTACCTACTTAAACTTTGACAGACATTTCATCAATTTGTCGCTGTACGTCATAATTTGACAAGCTGTAGTCGTTATGATTTTAGAGTGAACCTAAATCTAACACGAAATATTCCATTTCGCATTTGTTGCTTAGCAATTTACCCAGCAGCCGATGCAAAAATGAAATTCTGTACAAAATGTGCTTGTTTATGATTGAGGTAACGGTTATAAAATGAACATTTATCGGGGTTGTCGTAGAAAAACTTATTTTCAACCTAATTAATCTTTTGCAGACGGTTTTGCAGTACTACATTATCACCAAGGAAAATTCAAAACAAGCACATCTTCATGCTGTAAACAATTATCTCGGGAAACCAACAGGTGAATGAGTTATTATTTTTTTCATAAAACATGTCCTGAGGGATATTTTACAGTTGTACAGTGAGCTTTACCATTGGTGGTTTGGTTTGCAGATTTTGCAGTTGTATATGTTTGTTTTGAACATGTTTGGAGGTCGTGCTGTCTTTTGCCCAGCGTAGTTTTTGCTTGATTGTGGTGGAAGTAGCTGTAGCAAGATAAGAAATTCTGTAAATATTAAGGAGCATTTGGGAGATTGAAAAATACGAATGATTGAAGTATCCAAAGCTCAAATAGAAGACCATGTGGGTTTACTTTGAAGAGTTAAGTAAAATAAAGATTCAACTCAAGACCATTTTTATTCATGTTGGTTGTGGATGAAATTAGGAAGACAAGAAGTCAGTCGGAAATAATAAAATAGGCGTCAGAAATGTATCATTCAGCTCAATCTAGAATCAGTTGCGAATTAAAAACAAGTTATAAAGAATAAGAAAGAGTAACTGTCAGAACGCGTTAAAATTTTACGCCAATATGGTAGCGTTATTCTTTCTTTCTTTATCTCATCCTTATGCCTTCTCAGGCGTCGAATTGGAGTTCTTCCTGAGACCATGTTTTCCATTCTTTTCTGCCCCTGGCTAATGCCAATGACTTTCCTTTGTTCTTTCCAATTTCTTCAATCTGGTCTATCCATTTCCTCCTGGGTCTTCCTCTTTGTCTTTTTCTTGCTATTCCCATTTCCATAACATTTCTCGCTATTCTATCTTGCTTCATTCTTACTAGGTGGCCAAACCAATTCAATTGTTTCTTTTTAATATTTGATATTATTGGGTCTTGATTAGTTATGCTTCTGATTTCTTCGTTCCTTACTTTGTCCCATTTCGTTTTTCCTGCTATTCTCCTTAAATATTTCATTTCCATTGCATTTATTCTTTTTACATGCTTTTTCTGCAGTACCCAGTTCTCACTGGCATAAGTTATAGTTGGTACTGTAATTTTGTTGTATATTTCTATCTTTGTATTTATATCAATGTATTTAGAGCTTAGTAATGTTCCATTTAAGGAATAATATAATCTTGTTGATTTATTTGCTCTGTTATTAAGTTCTGCGTCCATTTTTCTATATTCTGTTAAAATACTTCCTAGGTAGTTATAGGTTGTTACTCTTTCTAATGTTTTGTGATTACATTTCAATTCCTCGTAATTATTCCCCTGTTTTTTATTTACTATCATTACTTTGGTTTTCGCTGTATTTATTGTCATTTTCATCTTTTCTATTTCTCTTGTCAGTAAGTTAATTAGTTTCTGCATTTTATTTCTCGATTTTGATATGAGTACGATTCGTCTGCGTATAGTAGGTTACTTAGTCTGATCGGTACCATGTTCCTGTACCCTATTATCGTGTCCAGATTTCCTCCTTGGCTTTTTATTTTCTTCACTATTTTGTCCATAATAATAACAAACAACAGTGGGCTTGAGCTACCACCTTGTTTTATACCTTTTTTCATTGAAAACTCTTCCGATCTTCGACCTCCTATCTGCACTCTTAATTTGACAGTCTCGTATGTGCTTTTAATTATATTTATTAGAGCTTTCGGTACTTCTGAGTCTTCCAATACCTCCCAAATTTTTTCTCTTTCTACTGTATCAAAAGCTGCCTTCAAGTCTAAACATGCTAAATACATTTCTTCTCTAGCTTCAATTGTATTATCAATTAGTCTTCTAGGTAGCGTTATTAAGAAAATAGAGACAATATTGAACAAGCACAAAACCTATTTTTTCAATGTAAATGTATGCAATTGCATATTTGAACGTAGTTTTCAGTTATGATCACCTTTTTTTAATACTTTTTTTCGATATTGTCAAATTAAAAGTACTTTACTCTTGAGTGAAGCTCATATTTTTTGAGAAACCTTGTATAATACTAAAAAAATTGATATTTCAGATTTTAGAGCATGCAGAACTTTTTATGAAGAATAAGATTTTTACTTAATATTGATAATAAAAAAGTTTCCCATATGGTGCAAACTTCAGTTGACACAGTGTAGAAGCGCTAGAAATAAAAAGCGTTTGGTAGCGCAACCATATCTTTTATTTTCATGTTCTTACCAGTGATAAAACTGCAGGTAGTATTTTCCAAAATGACTTGAGTGTTGTGTTCCATTTCAGGAAATAACTTTTCTTGAGTCAGTTTTATTCGAAAAACTTCATCTGCATTATATTATTTTTCTATTTATGTAAACCAACTGAACTACTCCATCTAAATGTTCTTTTTAATCGAAAAAGATACCAACATTTTTCATCCAGCGATTTTTTAACTATATCTGTATTCTATAGTTGAAGGGTTTTCTCAGAATCCAAATTGATGTGTTGGGATTACATCTATCTCTTTTATGATGGATTCGAGTTTCTTAAGTGGCAGCTTTCCGAGTAGTCTTAAGAGTGTGAGAAGATCGGCCAGATAGTCGAATTTATTTTACTTTATTTTGTGGCATTGTTTTTCAAGGTTGTATTACCTTCTCATGGAGGAGTGCTTCAATCTTATTTTACCATCTAATCCAATTAACTTTTGTGTATGTTTTTTGTTGCTACTTAAAAAAACCGTACAAATCTGAACTAAGATCGTCCTTCACCGAGGTGTCAAACAGATGAAAATAATATTTTATTGAATGAAATAAGTTTCTGAATCTATGCCCTTTTGTAATTATCAATGATTTAGTGCAAGCTTTAGTCAATTTTTTAGGATCCTAAATAAATGATAGATACATACACATTTTTCATTAATTTTTCAGTCAATTTTGAAATTGACGAAACGTCCTATTTTTGTTCAATTTTAATTGATAGAAAATATTTATAGAATCAGTCCTATTTTCTATCAATTAAATGACAACTTGAGGCAAACATAGGGTGAACTTTATTTTAAGGTTGATTTTTTTATTTTTCATGATGGTGGTGACACTGGTTCTGCTACATAACCAACGTTTATTCAAATATTATATATTATATCGTTTATTGAGGGGTGAAAATGTTGTGTATGTGAAAGTTTTTCATTTGAGATATTTTAAATATCAAAAATGTCGTGGTCTCATGATTAAGTACTTCGACTTATTGAACTATATAAAGAAAGACCTTGCCTTTACATAGTTGAAAGTTCTCAATATAAAAATAAGCACTTGAGGGCTTCTCTTTCTTATATAATTCCTAACTACTGCTATATTAATAAGAGTTGCTGCTGCTAACAATAAAAATTCTGTGTCCATTGTTGTCTTATATTTAAATTAAAAAATTCAAATTCTTTGCTAAAATCTGGAAAGTGACAGGCTACTAACAAAATCATACTGCTCAGTGCGCATAATCACAACCTAAATAAGAGACTAAAACATGGCGTGTTGCAAACACATTTTTTCTTGTCAATATTTTAGTGTCCTAAGTTTAGGATCCTGAAAAATTGACTAAAACTTGTACTAAATCATTGATAATTACAAACAGGCATTAAGTTTCAACCAGGTAAATTGATATTATTGATAGCACTCTTCTGTGGTGTGGAAATAAATTGAAAATGACGAAGAAAAAGTGGGTTTTATGGAAAAACAGTGACTCTTTAATGATGAAAGAGTCACTGTTTAATAATTGATTTCAATGACAAGTTGTTTGAAAATTGGTCGCTCGATTATTTGACAGAATAGTACAATAACAAATATCAATTTACCTGTTTGAACGCAGCTGTCAGGTAATAGTGACAAGAAGAAGGTAATTGCGATCGTAATCTCAATAAGCAACTGAATATGGTGCTGTTTGGATTATAGTTTCTTAACAATAAAAAGACGATGACGTTGCAAAGCAAAATATTGCGATGTTGCCAAGCTGTAGTTTTTTTCTTCACTCAACGGAAAGTGGAAAAGTCAATCTGATGTTAGATTGACAGTTCTTAATAATAATGAATACAAATAGCGGTTACCAGAGATATTTTAAGCCACTTATTTGATCAACGTTATACGTTATCGGTTATTTTGCTCATGCGTTATTTACGTCGAAATAAACGAAACCTCATTAAGCATTAAACAATGGATTCAAAAGCACCAAAAAAACTTAAATATTAGACGATGATCGAATGTCAATAAAGGTCAAAACAAACTGGGGAATTTTACCAGTTAATCTGACAACATCTTGAAGTTTTGCCAACCCTTTAGATGTAAATTGCCCTGGCTGTTAAGGATAAATTGTATTTACGGTTGGTGAATGTATATTTATTCTGATAAGCAGGAAAATAACTAAAAATGGCGTCATCGTCTTTTTATCCTAAAAATCCTTTAATAGAGGGTCGCATTTAGGCAAACTAAATGGAAGGTATTTACTTATTGCCCATGTCTATCTCAACTTAAACTTACTCTCAATAGGAATGAAACTCTATTGGATGGTAAACGTAAAATATCACGCCCATAATCGACTTTCTTACTGGTTCAATTTGCTGTAGGTAGTATAAGGACGAGAGTAAACTAGACTCACTAAAATCATAGTCACTTTGTGGTGTTTTGTATTGATTATTATTAGTTAACTGCTAAATTTGATATTTTTTGCAATAAAGGATATCCAAGTGAGAGAATGATTAGAAAACCTATTTGGACCACATGGCCGAAATACAAACAGGGCGTTGATCAAGAAAAAGTAGTTGAATTTGTCAAGGAAATTGTTGAACATAATTTTTTGAATGGTCAAATAGAAATTGATGAAAAATGGGAGGTAAGTAACAATTTAAAGTTAAAATTAAGAATATGGGGATCTTCACAACGATCTATCTATCCGTACCTATATATTATTCCAGAGTTTCAGCCTTTTTGTTATTTTCTTGGAAAATTAATTAATTTTAAATAAAAATTTTACAAAAATCCCAAATTTTTGTATATAAAAGGCAAAGCCGTATTTACAACCCACTCATACGGTAACAATGTTGGCAAATTAAAAAAAATATATCAATCGTGCAAAAAAATATGATAAATATTATTCTCATTTGAATTTAAACTGCTGATTTATCAAAAGCGAATGCAGGTGATATATTGTGGGATTGTTTGGAGTTAAAAACATTTTAACAAAAGTACAATACTTTGTTTTCAACCTAATGCTGCTCGTTCGTTAGAATTGTTTGCTCAATTTGGTTTTTATTGTTGTTTATTCAATCAAACATTTGAACCAGGATAAAGTTTAATAACTATAATGGAAATAAGCCCAACCTTACCTAAAATAGTATATATTACAAGTGAAATGCTGCTAATAATAGTTATTCACGTGACTAGTTATGAAAAGAGCGATATTATTCAACAAGCGTAATATTTGCCAATGCGAGCGCTAGCGAGCTCTGTAAATTACGCGAGTTGAACAAGTTGAGCAATGCGAGTTGAACAACGTTTTATCTTTTTCAATGTTTGAAAAAATCTTCAATTATATACAATGGTAATATTAAAGTGGATTCAAATGGTGCTAGAAGTATTGTTACCTACTATGAAGTATTCACCCAGAAAATTGACTTATTTCAAATAACTGTGTCCTTAATAATGTTGTTTTCATTGTTTATAAATCTTAAAATACTATTGAATTGCCCTATATACTAACTAATAAAACCTAACCTATATTTGTTTGACAGTCTGATAGTCGACTTTATTGCCTTTTTAACCTATTTTAGGTTTGTTTTGGGTCGCATATATTCGATAACGTGAAGTTTCCAGATCCAAAAGGTCTAATATCTTCTATCAAAGCTCAAGGATTCCAAACAGCATTATGGAATAGCCCATTTGTCAACAATGATTGTCAAAATTATTCTACAGAAGGATTGGATAAAGGTAAGACCAAAACCTTACCCAAAAAGGTAGAACGTGTCGCGGGACACACGGTAGGAACTTTAGTTCCTTTTAAGCAAAAATTATGTAATACATCTGACGTTATAGATAAACAATTTGCATATTCTTTGGTGGTTGAGTAGTAAGCACACCTACGACTCTCACGCGGTAGACCCCGGTTCGATGCCCCGCGAGGAATGTTTTTTTATTGTTAATTTTATTTTTAAATAATAATTCTGCTTGATATTAATAACGACAACAGGTAGACGTTTGAAATATTTAGCAGAATATTCATTATTATAGATAATGATACGGTACCCTTCATGAGGGAGTCCGACTGGCAACATCTACTTATAACAGCATCGTATATTTAAAAAAGGAAACCATAGCATTATACAAATTGGACATTCAAGAACTGTACGTTTACCACAAAATTAGTGGAAACATAAAATTGAATTGTTAAATTTTTAATTTGAAGTTATATTACAGTTTATAGAAATTTTTATTTTCTAGATTTTTTCCTAAGTGGGTCGTAGAAAAAATATGCTGCTCGACTCGTGTGGATTGTCCATATCGCACTTGAACGATCTTCGTCCTCGTGCGATATGGCCATCATATCCACACTAGTTGCACAAACTAAAATTTCTTTCAAAATATGCCCTTTTACATTTAAAAACTACCTGCCAAATGTCAAATCAATTTATCCATCCATTTTAAAGTTATCGAATTAAAACATTCAAGTTTTCAAAATTTCAACACCCTGTATTTCGAAAAGTCCCCTTAATCGCGCAAAAAAAATTATGGAAATAATAGTAAAAATTTATCCGAACAAATTCAAGTAGATCACTAGCACTGCGAATACCAGCTTTGCATAGAATTTCAATATAGCATCGGTGGTTCAGTGGTTAGAATGCTCGCATTGCACGCGGGCGGCCCGGGTTCGAAACCCGACAGAAGCATATTATTATGAATCGCTGCTTCGTAAACGAGAGAGAGACTAAGGAGGCACAAGCACGCAAGCAAGGCACATAACGAAGCAACGTAACATAACGAAGCGTAACGTAACGCGTAACGGTCAGATCTTTTGCGTCGCGACCCCTGGTCGCTCAAACATAACCTGGCGTAAAGAACTAAAGTTCCAAAAACGCATATTATAAAGAGCATTTCAGAGACACATTGTTTTCCCTATAATGGTAGTAGTAGTAGCGTTGTATATCTACTAATGGTGGTCACGTTATATTTGATAAGTAGTAGAAGTATAGTAGAAGGAGACTGAATTATCAGTGAATACATGAAGGGAATAATCTGGATAATTTTCATGAGATAAATTCTTTGACAGTTTACAAAAATGTTTTTTCCCTATTTTTAGGTTACTTCGTTAAAGACCCGGAGGGAAATACTCGAGCCATCTGGTGGGAAAGTGACGATGCTCATCAAGTGGATTTTACAAATCCACAGGCGGCTGACTGGTTTGCAAGTAAAATTAGAGCTTTAGTTGAGGAAATAGGTTTAGATGGTTTTAAATTCGATGCTGGCGAAACGGATTACGCCTTACCTGTGAGTTATTAAAATTAAGTAACTTGGGTCGAATTAAAACATGATGTTCATTTTAAAGTACATTAAGATTAGATGCAGTGCGGTGTAGTCGCAACTGCATAAGTCAAGCTTAGTATTAACATTGTTCAATATTTTTAACATTAGTTGGGCTAGCGCGATGAAATTAATAAAAGTTGCTTAAAATACCGGGTGTTTCGGAAGATTTTAACAGCACAAAGCATACTGCAAACGCTAAATGTGATGGCGAGCCCGCCCACATGCGCACAAGCTCATTTCCAATGCTACCTCCCACTACAGTTCTTGCAAGACATATATAAGTGCTCTGTAAAGAGGCTTATAATTAGTTGTCATCCAATTCTGTTGGCGTTTGGCATTATCAAATAATTTTCGTACGACACTGACTGGCAAGGGGCTTATCATAATCCAATGGTAATTTAGTTGGGAGAGTTCATACCTGCGCGGTCGCTCGCCATCACATTTGGCGCTTGCAGTATTTAACTTTCGATTATATTTTGCAGTGTAGCAGTAATTTGTTTATCTTTATGACGAGGCAAGCTGAATAGAAAATTTCGGTGAACACATATTTATTGCATGATTCAGTGGGGTTGAATTCAATATTATTATTTCTTTTCAACTTCATTATTTGTCCGCAAATTCACACGAACAAGGGATCGATGGAAAAATGTGAATCAAACAACATACAATTCAATTATATTTGATAAATATATTAAAAATGTCTAACAAAATGAATCACATAATATTTGAACGGCAAAAAGCTGCTCAAATGCTCACCTCTACATACTAAATTCTATCTGTATCTGTAGAGTAGGGAGGGTGGGTGTAGGCTCACAGCACTTAGGCCACATGTGACCCATTGTACATCCTCCCGAGGAGTTGTCCTCCTAGGTCATCGTCCATCCTGTCCTTCTCAGGAAGGTAGACAGGTCACTAGGAGACATCTCCTTTATATCGGCAGGTGTAGGCCAAGACACACCGAACAAACAATATCTCTTATTGACGATAACTCCGGACACTCGCATAAGACATGCCTGACAGTTTCATCTTCCTGTTCACACATCCTGCATAAAGGTGTGACCAGTCAGAAATCCTACTGTTAAACGTATGTTTTTCCTGGTCATCGCCAAATATTTCTTTGGCGCCAGCTTCCCAAGGTCCCCAGGGTGATTCTGGCAAGACTGCATCCTTTGATTCTATCCCATCTCTTAAGGGATTGAGCATGGGTGTAACGTTTGGCTAGTTCCGCAATTGTCGAAGTCGTTAGGCCGTAGGTGTCACTGGGTCCTAGAATTTTTAGTCCAGCGGCTTCCCTGGCTAGAGAATCGGCTATGCGATTTCCTTCACTCCTGTCGTGCCCTTTAACCCACCTCAGCGTAATATTGTTATCTGCCGAGGCGTCAGCTAAATCTTGCTGGCACTCTAGTACTAACCTCGATATAACACGTTGTCTGTTCAAGGCTAATAGGGCTTGTCTACCTTCAGTGCAGATTGTTATGTTTTTGCCACAAATTCCTCTTCTGGTTAGTTCTTTTGTGGCAATTGAGATACCAGCCAGTTTTGTTTGAACCACGCTGGTATTGTCTCCCATTCCTCACTTAATCTTTAGGCTTAGTGCTCTCGAGTAAACTCCACATCCTAAGCCTCCTTTCATTTTTGAACCATCTGTATATATGGGTATTGCATTTGCAGCATTTGGCTCTGTGTTCTGTTTTATTTGTATTTTGTAAGGTTTGTTAAACAAAAACCTGGGTTCAATTGCATCATTGGCTGCCTGCAGCAGAGGTAGCGCAGTAAGCGCTTTCTGCCATAGTCTCAACCTCAATTGGCACATTCCTACTTCGGGGTTTACACCAGCCGTGCGCAATCGTATCATGGCCATTAATGCAACCTCCTTGACGTACAGCTCCAGAGGGGTCAGACCAGTAATTAGTTCCATCTTGTCCTCATCAATTACTGCACTAGCAGATTGCCAGTCGTATTGTGAGGGTGTTGTTGGTACTTCCGTCCAGTTTGACGTTCCAGGAAAGACAGAACCTGGGAAGTGAGATGCTAAATTCTATTTCATTGTTTTAAATATTTATTTTCAGCCCCACCAGTTTGATAATATCGAGGATCAAGAACAAGTACCTAATATATTCACTAAAAAATATGTAGAAACGTGTGTAACTTTTGGAGACTCAATTGAAGTTAGATCTGCTTGGAGGTTAGTAAGAAAAATTAATAGAAGCTCTAAAGGTTTTTTGAGTGACAAAGTTATCATTCACGTTTGTAATACTTTAATGACAAGTAACTGCAGCTTTGATGGAACTTTGCATGTACCAATGATTAACTATTTTTTTCTTCGGGCCGAGTTGGGAAACTCATGTTCGAACGGGTCCTTAACTAGTACCCAGACAGTGTTGGACTCATCACCACGGGAATGCCTACCAACCAAACCAACCTCAAACTCACCGTTACTCCCGCCTTGGAATCACTACCTTAGCATATTTCAAGACGGGCGGCGCTCCCTCACACACTCTCCGTCATATTTTCCCTTCTATCACTCCTACTTCTCCCATGCCATGTCGAGTCCTTCTCTTTCCCTTATGATGCTCTCTACTACGCCACTTATCTCCATCCATTCCTCCTTGCCCCTCAACATAATCTCCACCATATTTTCCCGATACACTGCCTCTCCCAGTTTATTTTCCAACTTCTTCAAAACTTCTTCGTTCTTCCAACACCTAAACACATGTCCCACATCATTCTCCACTTTACATCTCTCGCAAACTCCAGTTTCTCTTTTCCCAGCCCTCGACACATGAGCACCTGCGTCAAAAAGAAGTTCACCTTCCCGAATTTCTGGTCCATCCAATTCCTCCTGCCCCCAATCGCTCCTTTTAGCGCGCCCTCATACTCATCCTACCTTCTCTCCATTTCTTTATCCATCCATTCTTGTACTTCCTTTCTGGTCGCACCCCTCCAGCGTTTCTGTCTGGCTCTAGCTATCAAGTCCAATGGATAGAACCTTGACAGCACCGCTGCTGCCAGTCTACCCACTGGTTAACTATAACAATGGCTCAACCGACCCAATAACATACCCTCAAAGTCTTGTTCTCTGTTTTGTGTTGTCTGCGATCATCTCTGAAATACCTCAATTATTGAGATGTATACGAGAAATTATTTTTGCCAATTAAATATCTTATTTATATTCTCAGGACCCAGAACCAACCGGTATTTCTTAGAATGATCGACAAAGATTCCTTTTGGGGCGTTGAAAGTGGACTATACACTTTAGTAACAACATTGATTCAACTTAACATGAATGGTTATTCAATGTAAGTTCATTATCGTTGGACAGGCTTAACAGCAAAATAATTTTCAAGTTTATTGAATGAAATTCCTTTTCAAAATGTCACTATTTGTGTAGGGTACTACCTGATATGGTTGGTGGTAATGGATACAGACAGCAGCCAACCGCAGAATTGATTGTTAGATGGACACAAGCCAATGCATTCATGCCCGCAATACAGTTTGGTTACTTGCCATGGGATTATCTTAGTGATGAGGTTGGTATTTGAAATTCCTTCAGTCAAAAACATCTATAACTATTCGTGAATAAGCAAAATTCTACCATTTTGAACAACACTTTAGTTTGTTGCTTCTTAATAGACTAAAATATTAGTTAGGTTCATCCCAAAAAGTTGAACAGAATCAGGTAGCGATTTTGGGAGTGATCTATTGCTCCTTAATTCAGTTGAACGTCTCAGGGCCAACTGCACCGCCGCTACTTAACCATTTAAGTAGAACTTAGGAAATATGTGTGATTGCACCGCGTCGTAAGTCGTTCTTAACGTAAGTCGAAGTGTAGGTTTTACTTAAGGTTATGTCTTGGTACTTGGCAGACAAAATGATCAAAATATAGAGAGGTTAGTTTATAAAATCAAACAAAATGGAATTAATAATGGATATAGAGCTTTGTGATGACCTTTACAGAATGGAATTAATTGAATTTGGTGTTTCCAGGAATATAATTCCCAAACAAGATATTCATTACACCCTATCCGAATATGAATTTTTTCAAAAGTTTCGATTACGAAAAGAAGCAGTCAGATTTCTACTACCACTATTAAAAGATCGATAGTTTTATGCATGAACACTGGGCATAAATCACTGGGAGACGCAGCTCTTCATTTACTTGATTATATTTGATATTGTTTATATTTTAAATATAATTGTCATTCCCAAATCTCTGTCCGCCTGTCCACATCCTGACTTTAGTCGACTTGCTAAATAAGACACGGTGCAGTTGAATTACACCAAGTTTTACTTAATAAATAAAGTTTTACTTATGAAAGTATTACTTAGAAAAAGAAACGGTGCAGTGGGCCCTTAGACTTCAATAAAAATTTAATATTATTCAGTTTAATATATAGTGCCTACTGGTTTTCATACATTTTCAGGATACAAATGTCTAAAATATCTTCAAACAAAATTATGTAACGTCATTTTACACGTGATTTTTGTCATAAATGACAGTTAATACATCATTAATTGGTAGCGTGGCGTATTTCAATTCTGATGGAAAACAGCGCTCCTATCAAAAGACGTGTTTAGTAGGAAATTGATGATCGTACCAGTTGCGCCACGTTGTGATGAACGCGACCATTGCTTGAAAAATATCCAGTGACAATTTTACAAGCTCATTGTCAAGTTTAATTGATTTGTCCACGACCACCTAATAATAAGTCAATATTTTACCTCCTAACTAAAGGTATATGGTACCCATATATCAACTGTCGTGAATTATGGTTCATAATACACTGTAGTGTATTATGGTTCATAATTCACGACTAGAGATGGGGGTACAATATGGAATAAACTATTAAATCTGTGTATTTTGTTCAGGAAATTTGTTTCTGACATATATCGTATCTATAAAATATTGTAATTTTCAGTATTGATACTTTTCATAACGATATTTTCTGATATTAAGTATTTCAAAACAATATATTCATAACGGTACGTTGTAGTGATACTTTCTACAGTATCGCCCATCTCTATGTATGTCAAATTATTTGAAGTAGCTGCCACAACATTTTGAGTTTAGTAATATGCCAAATCGCTACTGACTTTTATTTATTAATAAATAAATTAAGTGTCGTGGACAAAGTATAGTATTCTACTCGCAATTTATGGCCATAATTCACTTGGGTGACAAACGTCACCCATCGTGAATTATGGCTATCATAAATTGCTCGTTTAATAATATACTATTTTGCACAAGTACTAGACATCGAAATATATAACTATAAACTACCAGCTCACCATTTTTTGTCCAATGTAATTATTCTATTAAGAGTAAAATAAGTATAATAGAGAGTATTATAGAGAGACTTGCATAAACTATAAAGCCATCATGGGGCGTCAAAATAAACCAAAAACTCAATAAACCAAAAACTCGCTCAATAACGAAAGTTAAAGTGAGTTTTTTGTTTCGAAAAGTTTTTCTCACTAAACATTGTTTAAGAAGGTTCTAATAAAACATCAAAGGTGTGGAAAGTACTGAATTATAGTAACAGTATTTTAGAGTGAAAAATTTTATTGATTTTAGTTTGATACTGTTGAAATTGTGAGGAAGTTTGTAGACTTACATGAAGCCTATAGTGATGACATCATAGGAGCAATGAAAAACTGCATAAATAATGGCAATCCAGTGAATCCTCCAATATGGTGGATCGATCCTACCGATACATACGCATTTTCAATTGCAGACGGTAATGTATTTTATTCACAACCATATATGTAATGCTGTCAATACTAACGTCATTCAAGGTTAGAAAGTGTCATATTACACACCTCTACTTCTCGCCCTGACTACCCGCCCTCATCGAACACTTCTCGCCCTGACTACCCACCCTCTCAAATAATGTGATCGTTAATCTATTTTAGATGATTATTGTTTAAATTAAAAAATATAACACATTGATAAATATTATAATACCTCTTTCTGGAGGGGTACAATCCATCAACTCTTCATCGGTAGCCCGGGAAGTAGATGTTTCTTTTTTGTGAACGGCCTACTTTTTGAAAAGTAATTGTTGATGCGTTTTTTTCAGAGTTTCTTCTTGGAGAGAACATTTTGGTAGCTCCAGTTTTAGTAGAAAAGGCTACCAGTAGGAACGTTTACTTACCAAAAGGTGAATGGGTAGATGGTAATGATAATGGTATTAAATATGTAGGACCATGTAACATTACAAATTATCAAGCTGAAATTGATAAACTTCCATATTTTATAAAAGTTGATTAAAATATATCAAATTTAGATTATTTATTGTTGTTTTATTTACTCAATGACTATTGTTTTGGTTTCATTGGGACAAACAATGCGAGAATACTGTGCTGTACTCACTATTTTCATTGGCTTTTGATTCAAGACCTAAATATATATCATCTAAGGAGTTTTGTCTTTCAAAACACTTCCTGTGGTCCCTGTTTGTATTAAATGCTCTGATATCTATCGTTATAACCTTAAATTAACTTTTCTATACCCCCAATGACAATATTACAACGACAGAGACATATCTTGAGCAGTAAAACACTTAAAAGAGTTGCAAAGCAAATTTACAACAAACTGCAATCTGCAAAAGAACTGGCAACATTTTCAAGGTTGTTGTTTGAGTGAAGGTTTTATTTATTTAAAATTCTAATATCTCCCAAGCAAACTCACATTATTATGTAAAAAGCATCCTGATCCATAAATAGATAGATAGATAGATATGTAGATAGATAGATAGATAGCTTATTTCGTTTTAAAATCTTCACAATTTTATGGAAAGGGTGAGAACAATATATAGACCTGTTTACAATGATAAAATAAATATTTGTTATTCATTTATAATAAAGGCACTGAGTTTTAGAACATTCCAAATATAGCTAGCAATTGTTTAGCTTGATTTATTGTAATATTATTCAGAGAATCAGCTGCAACATATATGATATCGGCTAGGTAATTTGAGGTGGATTGTTTCATACTACAATATATTGGACAAACAAAAAGTATGTGCTCAATCGTTTCTAACTCCTTCTGGTTACAAATATTGCAGATTTCATTAGGGTTTATCTGATAAGTACAGCCTTTGTATGTAAACTTTGAGGAGGATGTATTACATAACCGAAGTTGCGCGATAGCTCTTGTAATTTGGTTGGGCATTTTTAGGCACAGATATTTTTGTCGTGACGTAGATACTGTTAAATTTTTATATATGGGAAGGAAGAATATATGGCAGAGAGAAATATCTTATTCTAGAAGTTTAATATCATTTCCATTCCTATCCCGTGCTGACTTGAGTTTTTTATTTTTTAATCTTTATTGTAGTACCTAACAAAAGTGAGGTTATAATTTGACGTGATAAAGCAAATACCGGCGTTCCCTTTATCGATTTGGTAGTATTTGATACTCATCTTTACAAAAAACACACTGCTCGTTCATACAGAATAGTTTTTTCATTATTATTTTCCAATTCCGTCCTTATGTTTGGCTTTTTGCCAAAATAATCAACGAGACCGTACGAATAAGAGTATAAATCGCAATCTGGCACGCTTGAACTGAAAATTAAATGTAAAAAACAAATATACGATACATTTTTTGTACATATCAATCGATAAGCATGAGGTTATTTATTTATATCCCTTCAACATCAGAGCATTTTCACC
This sequence comes from Galerucella calmariensis, assembly GCA_910591675.1. Lineage (NCBI taxonomy): Eukaryota > Metazoa > Arthropoda > Insecta > Coleoptera > Chrysomelidae > Galerucella > Galerucella calmariensis. Next base: position 563,028 of record CAJUYG010000063.1, on the reverse strand, counting down.
GGGCTTTACATCTTGTTGTTGTGTATTCTTTCCTACGCTCTCGCGCTCATACTCCCTGCTGATTAATTCTTGTGTTTAGGGGATGTTTGGTCACTACTATTTGTCTGACTTATGGAATATAATTTTGTGATAGTTTATATATTTTTTGTAGAGCTTTAAAGCGTCTGACAAAAGTTCTGGTTCATGGAAAGTGTCTGACACTTATGAATACTACTTCAGAGTATTCAAAGCACATGAGACGCTACTGAGAAGGTTTCATCGATGTGAATATAAATTATGTCAGATCGCTCTGGGTGTTTTTTCACTAACAATGAGAGCTCCTACGAGAGTACACACTTATAAAGCGCGCATTCGAGCTTTCAATAAAAGAGCTACACCTTATTTAAAAAACCATTCAACAAAATTATCATATATACTTGTAAGAATACAGCTGAAGACGTTCCTGAAAATATACGTTCAACCAGTTCAATTAATCTCCATAACAAATTACACATATTGAACTTTAACCCACTGATAATAAAAGTGACCCACTAATCAGAGAGGTTAAAATATTTCAAATTTTAAATAACACATCACATATTATAACCTTTTGGACTGGGAAAGTGCACGAATAATAAATATATAAAAAAATGAGGGTTCACCTGATGATATTGGTATTTTGTGTACTTCACGTGAGTTTTGCTGATAGAGCGAGTGAGTTAAAAGCAAGAGTTGATGCTCTAAACAGACAAAATCAAATAGGAAACAACCCCAATCAACAGGGAAATCAGCAGTGAGTATTATTTTATCAAGTACTTTGGATGTATAAGTTTTCTTCCTACTTTGTGGGGTATATAGTTTGGCAAGTTTATCTGAAGCTACGCGGCATCGGTAAGAGGGGAGGAAACATGGCGCATATCTGTCATAAGCGTACGGTACCTATTTTACCAAGTAGAATTAGAAATACAATGGTCACTGACAATACCAACGTCACTGGCGAAGTGAGAGGGAAGAGCACACCCACGCGCTTGCCAATAAAAAGTCACCAATTATGTAATTCGGAGGGTGTGGTAATTATGGTTTTCGTATATCGCTGCCAGAGCTTGAAGAAGCCCATAAAAAATTTGGAAAAGTGTTCATCTTTCAACATTCATAAATTGGAAAAATAATGTTAATAGGAAAAATCCAGGGAAACAAGCACATTAAAGTATTAACGTTTAATCATATTGTTGATAATAAAAAGTCCCTTTTCTAATTATCATCACCACATACTTAGCACTTTAGCTTTTTCATAGTTAAACGTGGCAGTATCGAATGTTTTCGACTGCATTCCTTTCGAAGCTTCAGATAAACTTGTCAAAGTATAGATGCCAGAAGATCCTTATACTCTCAAATAATCAGGCAGCACTGAAATCTTTAGCTTTAGAGCTACACTGGTCTGGGACTGCCACAAAAACTATTAACCCTGGCAAAGGGTAACCCAGGTAGCAAAGCTAGGGTTTGAAACCAAATGCACTGGTCCTGAACCAGTATTTTGTCTCTGACTGTTGTTGCCGAGCTAATCAATCAAGATTCTTATCCATACATGGGAAATTATTTTTTACATACTTTTTTCAGGTATGGAGTGAAAACGGCTCTTAACAATACTGCAAACCGTTACCCAAATTCACAAGGTACCTATGGCCAAAATAATCAACCCTTGTACCCAAACCTTCAAAATGGAGGAAGTTACGGAAATAGGCAGCCAAACCAGTTCGGTACTCAAGGAAACGTTCCAAATCCCAACAATTATGGTATTCCCAATACGCATAATAACGGTCTACCAAATCAAAACGGTTATGGTATTCCTAATCAAAATACGAATGGTTTTCCCAATCAAAATAATTATGGTATACCCAATCAACCTAATTCCGTTAATCAAGGAACAAATTTAGGTAATCAGGGTCAAGGAGGTTATGATAATCAAAGAAATCCTGCTTGGGGTACTCAAGGACATCAAAATACGAAGACTCCCTATAATCAGGGATATCCCAATTCTGGAAATCAAGCATATCCATATTCTGGTAGTCAAGGGTATCCAAACGCTGGAAGTCAAGGACTTCCAAATTCTGGAAGTCAAGGATATCCAAATTCTGGAAGTCAAGGATTTCCAAATTCTGGAAGTCAAGGATATCCAAATTCTGGAAGTCAAGGAT
>CAJUYG010000063.1:541112-553677 GCA_910591675.1 Galerucella calmariensis | reverse complement strand
TATCTATATCTATATCTATATCTATATCTATATCTATATCTATATCTCTATATTTATATCTAATGATATAAGTCAATATTTTGCGAATATTTCAAGCGTCTACCTGTTGCCGAATACTGCTTTAGATTCCATGGGCTATTTTCACTTCATTATGTTGCCATGGATGGATTTTTATTGAAGTTATAGAAGCAAATTTTCCAAAAAATACGACCAAAAGTTTGTATGGAAAGCATTTAGTTGCACCTTCAAGTGAAGTGTTTCTTTTTCTGCATATTTTTCTATAATTATCAAACAATTTTTCATTTTAATAACTGTTAAATATTGATAAGTGCTCAAAAGACTTCCTCAAGCTTTCTGCTCGTGAATAGTGTCATGAAAAATGTAGATTTTGTGGCATGGAAAAGGAAATCTCCATCCAGATACTTTCCACAGCACTTCAAAATACTAGAGCACAACACCTCGGAGATAAGTGGATAAGTTGAAGCCTGCAGATATCCTGAAATTCCTCCGGGAAATAGGACTAAGGGTAAGTAAGAAGTAAGGAGGCACAATAGATCTTCTGGTCTCAGTGGATGTCACCTCAAATTACATACATACATAGAATCATCAGAAAATGCTGGGATAGGTCAATTATTAATTCTAATACACTGTTTTTCAAGGACAAAATAAATATTTCAGGCCTCAATGAATCTCTACATACTTTTTTTTCAAAATAACAATCCAATATTCAGAGTGTGTTAACGCTATCGTCAAAATTACTTGACCAAGACTCAAAGGCTCAGATATCCAGTACACCGATACACAGACAACAATAATTGATACAGTCTATTTAGGCTGTTAACTAAAATGCGAAAGCTGCTTTTAAATTATCCCCATTACATTCAATGTACCATTCTGGTCGTAATGAATGGGTTAATGGCTCCAATTAACAATTAACAGCGATTACATTTTTGCACGGTTTGAATCAAATCATGGATGTCTTTTTTACAGGGTCTTGCTAAATCGTTCGATCAAATAGAAAATGTTTCTTGAGTTCGTAGGCGTGGAATATAAATATTTATTGTTATTATTAATTTAACTTCAACCCTTATCAAATGGAGTAGTATTGACATATTTTTCAACGTTGATATAATGAATAATTAAATAAACAGGGTCCTGCAAAAGCATAGGTCTACTTGTACTAGAGAAAAATCAATAATTTTGGTGAAAATTCAAACGTGAATTAAATGCTATATTTATAGACTTGAAGGCAGCTTTTGATACAGTAGAAAGAGAAAAAATTTGGGACGTATTGGAAGACTTAGAAGTACCGAAAGCTCTAATTAGTATAATTAAAAGCACATACGAGACTGTCAAATTAAGAGTGCAGATAGGAGGTCGAAGATCGGAAGGGTTTTCAATGAAAAAAGGTATAAAACAAGGTGATAGCTTAAGCCCACTGTTGTTTGTTATTATTATGGACAAAATAGAGGAGGAAATAAAAAGACAAGGAGGACATCTGGACACGATAATAGGGTACAGGAACATGGTACCGGTCAGACTAAATAACCTACTATACGCAGACGATATCGTACTTATATTAAAATCGAGAAATAAAATGCAGAAACTAACTTACTGGCAAGAGAAATAGAAAAGATGAAAATGACAATAAATACAGAAAAAACCAAAGTGATGATAGTAAATGAAAAACAGGGGAATAATTACGAGGAATTGAAATGTAATCATAAAACATTAGAAAGAGTAACAACCTATATCTACCTAGGAAGTATTTTAACAGAAGATGGAAAAATAGACGCAGAACTTAATAACAGAGCAAATGAATCAACAAGATTATATTATTCCTTAAATCGAACATTACTAAGCCATAAATACATTGATATAAATACAAAGATGGAAATATACCATAAAATTACAGTACCAACTATAACTTATGCCAGTGAGAACTGGGTACTGCAGAAAAAGCATGAAACAAAAATAAATGCAATGGAAATGAAACTTTTAAGGAGAATTGCAGGAAAAACGAAATGGGACAAAGAAAGGAACGAAGAAATCAGAAGCATAACTAATCAAGACCCAATAATATAAAATATTAAAAAGAAACAATTGAACTGGTTTGGCCACCTAGTAAGAATGAAGCAAGATAGAATAGCGAGAAATGTAATGGAAATGGGAATATCAAGAAAAAGACAAAGAGGAAGACCCAGGAGGAAATGGATAGACCAGATTGAAGAAATTGGAAAGAACAAAGGAAAGTCATTGGGAGAGATGAAGGCATTAGCCAGGGACAGAAAAGAATGGAAAACATGGGTTCAGGAAGAACTCCAATCCGACGCCTGAGAAGGCATAAGGATAAGAAAAAGAAAGAAAGATATTTATATAATAAGTCGAGCCGCTCTAAGTTTACTACTGGTTGGAAAATGACCGTGTTCTTCAACCACTTTACCCACACGCCTTTTTATGTCTAAGCATGAGGAGCGCTGCACTAACTTGTTGACTTTACAGCACTTAGACTGTAGCAGTTGCTGATGTTTGGTAGCTCAAAAGGGTATTATTTTATAAGGCTAAAAGACATTGTGACGTGTTTCGCTAACACAGTAGTTTTTTCAAACGTTTGAAAAAGCTACTGTGTTAGCGAAACGCGTCACAACTTTAAGGTTAAATATAATGTAAATTTAACAAAATAAAATTGATTCCATAATCGACAAAATGTATTTATTGTTTCGTTGGAAACTGTACCCTCTATAGCATTACAAAATTCCATTCGGTCCCATTAACTCAAACAAAATTAGGAAAATTATCCAAAAGAATTTATTCGAGGCCATTTCGCTTGGTTAATAATTTAAATCTGGAAAATTTTTTCATTGGAATATTTATGTTTGAGCTCTTGAAATACCGTTTTTGCTAATTACAGACCCGAAGGGCGCGTTTTCCCAGATTTTTTTTTCCACCGAAAAAGGTATTTTTGATCTCTCATTCGAAAATGTTTTTCGTCCATTATCAAGTTTGTGGAATAAGTAAAAATATTGTCATATCTAAACGGAAAACTCCAAAGGTAAGTTTGGCGAAAAGGAAAGTAGAAGAGAAATTTATATATTTTTTTAAAATTCTCCAGTGTTACACAGAATGGCATTCACAGTCAATTTAAATTTATGAATATTAACAATTTTTTACTCCGAAATCTTTTTATTCTACAGGGATTTGAATAGGATCCGTTATCCAAGAGCTACAACTTTTATCTCATGGGGATTTCCAGCAGTCATTGTGATTTTTTTCATGGTTAATTATCTTTAATGGATATGTTACCGTGAAAGACCGAAAGTAGTGAGTGTCGACATTCGCCGGTGGATGTCGACAAATGTCAAATGCCTTGGTAAAAGTCCGAACATTTCTTAATTCTATTATACATTCGGACTTTCACCGGTATATGTCGATAAACACAAATGAGGTCTGGTGAATCTCGGACACTGCAGGTCGCGACAAGTTTTTAGACGGTTCCATCCCCAGTACGTCTTCATCTCAAGCACTGACTGACCCGCAACCTGACGCGTCTTCATCTCAACCACTGACTGATCCGCCACTTAGCACATCTTCATCTCAAGCACTGACTGATCCGGCACCTAACACATCTTCATCTCAAGCACTGACTGAAAAACACGAGCTAATTTCTTTAAAAAGAGTAGCTACAAAAGAGAATCTTCTACAACAAAAATGCTGCGAACCTCAAAAAAAAAGTTTCATCCTGCCCAAATTGGTGATACCGTAAGAATTCAAGTCACTGATGTCGACCGTGGTCGTACAGACCCTCGAAATGTGTTAGCGGTTGTTGTTGGATTAGAGGATTCAGACTTTTATAGATTGGCTAACAAAAATGGTACCTTGAAGCAGCTTTTCACTCGTAATCAGTTCGTAATTTGTGAAGAAAAGTTACTTTTCTTGAACGAAGTTCCACCAAAAGAAATGCCGCTAACAGAAGCAGCTTCTGCTAATTCAAAAAAGTGGGGCAAGGCTATACACGTTGTAACTGCAAAAGGAAGTGTTCCACGACTAAATGCAGCTGTAAAAGCAAGGAACTTTTGTGCAATTCGAAGTGCCACGGTAGTTTAAGTTGTTGCAATAAATAAGATATTGTTCTTATTTTTTATATTTCATTTTATATTTTTATGTTCTACTGTTTGTTTTGAGTTCAACAAAGTCCTTTTCCCATATTATTTTAATAAATAAAGACCTATGGATTTTTTTGTTTTTATTTAAAAAAAAATTCTTTTTAACATACACCATAAGAGCATCCTGAATGTCGACAATCGCCGGTGTGAGTTAGAAATAATTAAATTTCAACAATATCTCGGACATACGTCAAGCAACGTTGAGAATGTTGACATTCACCGGTGTATCTCGACATTCACCAGATTTCGGTCTTTCACGGTAACATATACAAGCTGTAAAAACACAGAATAAGCACACTCGAAAAATGGCATGTTCATATTCACAGGCTGGTATTAAGTAATATTATAAGTATAGGTATAGTGTTTTCACGATCCAAGAAACAAACTTGACTAGACTTACGCTTGAGATGCGATAAAACTATAAAACTTCTTGCACACTTTTACAACGAACCAGTATGTTATTTCGTGACGTTACACTGCCGCGCTCTCTGTGACCTTCAACGTCGTTCGGATAAGTATCTTTATACAATAGTAGTCATCGTTTATGTGGTGCTCATTTTGAACTAGACATGATTATGCAACCTCATGAAAGAAAACTTTTTTAAAAAGGCTATTTCAACAATATTTCTTTCATCAAATACTGCAATGCCTAAAGACTTTCAGACAAATGATTTATTGGAAAAGAATTTTGTTCGCTACTTTTGTGGTTATTTAATTGAAACATGTTCGGGAATTTATACATGCAGCGTATGTGAGACGTATTCACAAGTGTATCAGAATTTAGACGATTTCTCCTTTATACTGTTCCTTAGAGCTTATGAAAATACGAATAAGGATACTTTTGGAAACTTAAATATGCCGCATGAAAATTTTGTACAATACATCTCATTATAAGAAACATTATTCCAAATGACTTTTGAGAAAGTTGCTACGGAAGATGATATTGTTGAATCACTCATAAATATTAGTCAAACAACAGAGTTTGTACATCCTTGTGTTGATTTTCCAATGAAATATTCAATAAAACTTTTCTTCAGGGTACGACTATATTACACATTAAAATTTGTCAATAAAAATTTTAAAAATCATAACAAAATGAAAATTGTAATATGGAAAAACCAATAAATATTTAGTAAAAGACTACTGTTTTATTAACTCATCAGTGTACTGTTCTACAATATTTAAGAAAAAACATTTAACACCTTCAAGTCATTTTAAAACGTATGCACCTACGCCTATGGTAAAATGAATCGTAAAGCGATCCGTTCAAGGTCATCAAAAGCTCTGGCAATTTATGAATGAAATTTATGAGAGTTATATCACTGGTTCGTTCCTATACTGTGCTTTTACTTTAAACCAATAATACCGTATGCCACGCAGCACTGGAATAAATGCAGCGAACTATCTTGTTAAAATCAAGGCTTAGATTTAGACCGTCGAGGTCGTCGTGGAGAGGAAGAATCATGCAGCGCAGGTGTTTGAAAGAGCTCACAGAGCACGTTCGTATGGCCCAGGTCTATAAAATATTAACCGCGCGAAATAGGTTTGTTATTTCAATTTTTGGTATATTAAATAACTTTTTTTAATCTACAATAATTAATCTATTGTTTGTGTAGATATCATTGGATGTAGATGTAACGAATAACCGACATATTATCACGGTTTTCACGAGCATCCTAACTGGATGCGACAATTTTCAATAAATACATATTTTTATTGTAGTGGCTCACTGTGTGAACAAGTTAGTATTGATTTTCCCTAATGAAATTCTGTATAGAATACTGAAAAACGAGTGACAGGTTCAAAATTGTACCCTTGGTAGATGTATATTCTCTTTTTATTCATCAGTCGGACCTTTTTTTCAAACAAATTAACAATATTGTGAAAAGTTGTTATCAAATCGAATGATTTTTCTGTTCAATTCAACATTGTTAGTGCCCTAGCGACAATGAAAATGTTTCTAGCGCCCTTTCCCGTTTATATGGACGATTCCTTCAATATTGCCGCAGTTGTGGAAACTGATTGATATGTTATAAATATTTTCTTTCGAATCTCAAGCGAAGTTAGCTAGAATTTGAAAGTTTGCATATAGTATTAACTCAACTCTTCACAAGAAATTATTCAAATATTTTATCCAAAGTTACTCCAAGTTGAAGGTGGATAGTTATCGAATCTCCCGAGTTGGGATTTGTATCTTAAGTAATTAGTATGCGACTGGCAAGGTCTTGGAACATTTGCACTTGTAATAAAACAAAGACAAACTTTCAACGGATCTGAATACGTATCGGCCTATCCCACACAATTAAATTACATTGATATCAAGTTAAATGATGTAAAGGACAATAATTAATTGGTATCCGTCATAATTGACTCTTACATAACTTCCCGAACTCCATCCAATGATCTTTAAAGTTCAAGTGGAAGACCACTCTACGAGCTAACTTGAATTAAATTCTATTAGAAGCACAGACCCAACTCATCGGTCTTGTAATGAGTTTCCGTACGAAATTAATGCTGAATTGTGGACTAATGTGTCAAGAATATGCAGTGAACAATATATGACTTGCGGGTGCAATGTCGTGATACCAGAAATATTATGCACAGAGCTGCAATACATTGTATCATTTAAGAAAAGTGTGTAATTGAAGCTTCTTTTCTAATAGTTCTACTATTATTAATTGCGAACCAAATTTCAACCAACTATGTTCAAAATTTTTTGGACTATTCATCTTAATCTTGATGTTATTGGTTGGTTAATTGGTAGCAGTGACTATAACAAGAATCTTGTTATAGTCACTGTTGGTAATTAATTCGTGTAGCATTGATATAAATAGTATATTATACATCAAGGTGGTGAAGACTATTATTATTGTCTTAGCACCAAGATTATTTCGCGAGCGAGGCTTTGCCCCGAGCGGAATAGGGTGCGAGGTTTATAAATGTCTTCAACACTATAGTCCACCTTAATCACTTCAATTTATCTACTAGCTTCAACCACTGAATAAAGCGAGAGCAATAACTGATCTAAAATGCAAAAGAAAACAGTTTGAAAACTTATAAACATTCAACAATTAAGAAAGGTTTTGATTTGTTCCAAAAACTTGAAACATCGACTGTACTATAATGGCATTGTTATCGGCGGCGTTCGAGGATCTACCTAGTTACTGTGTAAATTTTATACTTTACCTGAAAGAGAGAAATTCACTGTTACAACGTGACAGTTTTATCAAGAAAGTTTCGAAATCGTTTCATAATTACATCCTCGGGGAAATTGAAGCTATAAATTTTACAAACTTCTAACTTTAATTCATATCAGTTCCAGCAATAAAAATATGATTTCGAGGACTGGAACAATTTCTTTCAACTTTTTGAAACTCCAAGGGCTCGCTTTGTTGGTAGGCTCTAATGTTTCTCAAACAACGATAATGACCGTAGTTGTTGGAGAGATAAACGACGCTGGAGCAACTGTTAAACTTTTTTCAGTTTGGGTGTAGGCAGGGGTGTTTTCCTGTTTTCCTCCATCGCTTTCTGCTGAAGTATATTTTGCCGAGGTATATTTTATAATCATTCAGTCCTAGAAAGCATTTACAACGCTATACCTTTCTCAATCGTAAAGACACTGGGTCCCTTCCCACGAAATGGTTCAGGTCCTACCATCCTGGTGAGCTCATTGGCAGCTTTATTAATTTGTACTAATGCTAGAAGGGGCCACTGCCTTCCTGGTTAGCTCATGAGTAGCTTCATTTCCTTGTCCCAATCGTAGGAAGGGCCACTGCTTTTCTGGTTTGCTTATGCACAGCTTCATTTTCTTGTCCCAATGGTAGGAGGGGCCACTGCTTTTCTGGTTAGCTCATGAGCAGCTTCATTTTCTTGTTCCAATCGTAGGAGGGGCCACTGATTTCCTGGTTAGCTCATGAGCAGCTTCATTCTCTCGCCTCAATCGTTGGAGGGGCCACTGCCTTCCTGGTTAGCTCATGAGCAGCTTCATTTTCTTGTCATAATCGTAGTAGGAGCCAGTGCCTTCCTGGTTAGCTCATGAGCAGCTTCATTTTCTTGTCCCAATCTCAGGAGGGGCCACTGCCTTCCTAGTTACCTCATGAGCAGCTTCATTTTCTTGTCCCAATCGTAGGAGGGTCCACTGCCTTCCTTGGCTTAGCTCATGAGCAGCTTCTTTTCCTTGTCCCACTGCTGGGACTGTGCTTTTGTCTTATAACTCGTTAAGTTCCAGTTCCAAACCATCTTCCAGCTGATACAATATGAGAATATGGTTGTCTTGATGGTTGTTTGACTATAAGAGCAAATCTATGTTTTGCCCCCACTTAAATTTAGTGCAAACATTTCTATTTCGTGAATTCTTGCCTGGGAGAAGGTGGGTGAGCTTCCCTTTGGATCTTCCTCTATTTTTGATGCATCTAAAGCTATTGGAAGTGGCAAAACTTAGTAATGAATCTTTTCAATGCTCTCTTCCGTGATTTTAATGATTTGCAAGATTTATTTTGCTAAGAGAAATTCAGCAGTGTTTATGCTTCAAATGGGATTTTTTTGTAATCGAAGTTGTGATATTATGTTGCTTTCAAATCAGTGAAAAGCCCTTTGAAACGGTGAATTATCTATTCTATTCTTATTGAATGCTTCTTAATAATATAACAGTCACGATTTATCTTAAATGGAGTGATTTAAAGTACACAGATTGAAGTTTCTATCGCGGAAAGCATACCAATGATGTTGTTCCAAGCTTGAACACTTTGGAAACCATCTATAGTGGAATTTTTGATTTTTTATATTCTTTTTATCACCAATAAAAAATTTAATACCACAGCCCCGTATGAATAAGTTATCCTAAAAATAATATACATCATACTTTAAATATATCCAGCTCCAATTTGATTAAACCTAATTTTTACCATTCTGTTTCTTGTCACATAAATATTTCCGTGCACATAAGCCTTTAGGTGGCCATAAAACCCAAATTATCACTACCCGTTATGACATGTGGAGCAAGTTTTCTCTCTTTTTACCTTCATTTCCCCACGCTATTTACATATTAAAATTTCATCCAGAGTATACCAAGAAAGGGGGATTTTCAGATTTGTACTTCATTCAAAAATAATCATATAAAGGGTATAAGGGAGAATAAATACAGTCGTTGTTCAAGTGACTAAAGCACGTCTGTTAGTTTAGGTACTGATAACAATACCAAGTTTTACATAATGGGTCAAGAGCTAGCGACAAAATTTGGGAAGGTCCTTAAGGCAAGTTGAAATTGTGAAAAAATATAATTCATTCACAAGTATTTTTGATTTTTTTTCATCTCTCAATTTATTATTTATAGAAATCGAAAAAGAAATCCAATACGTTGGGGGGGATCCACAATACGTGTACTGTCTAAAATTGCAAATGGGTTTGAGAAAGACTTCAGCGAGGATCATTGCTCCAGTTTTTGCCTCTGGGCTGGTTAATCTGTGCTTTAATTAATTCAATAATTAGTTAGACAGGCTTTTTTGTACAAGTTTCTGATAACTCTGACCAGCTTCTTTATATTATTATATTTAAATATTTACAGAATTAATCCTACAAACTCATTATATTATATTATATTTATTTTTATGTCGTTTTTCAATATAAAAATTGAATTAATTGTTATGGATATCACCATCCACTGCATGATCATAAAAAAGAAAAGGTGTAAGGTTAAAAAATTATGTAGTAAGATTTCCACTATATAAAAAAAAGACGTGTATACTCTAGTGGAATAATGCAGCACATTTTAAAGAAGATATTACTGTGATGAACGGTGGCTTAATCATAATGCAAGATGGCGGTATTAAAAGATTAGACCATAATAAAATACCCACGGAATAGGGTAAATGAGCCGAAAGAAATAGAGAGCAAGGCTTAGTAATTGTATGCTCCTTTTTAAATAAAATGAGGCGCTGACAACTTGCTATTCGAATAAATGGTTTAATAGTCCAGTAAAATTCGTTTAACTAGTTAAATTGGTTGACAAATAACTTTGTGTAGGAAAAAATTGTCATTGTAGTGAAGCGTGTTAATAATTGATAATAGTGTATAGTTTGGCAAGTTTATCTGAAGCTACTGGTCATCGGTAAGAGGCGAGGAAGCATGGCGCATAAATGTCATAATCGTACAAATGGCGTACGGTACCTATTTTACCAAGTAAATTTGAAAATACAAAGGTAACTGACAATACCAACGCCACTGGATAAATCAGTATCAGTCAAGTGAGAGGGAAGAACACACGCACGCACACACGAAGGTGTGGTAATTATGGTTTTCGTACAACGCTGCCAGAGCTTGAAGAAGCCCGTAACAAATTTGGAGAAGTGCTCATCCTTTAAAATTAATAAATTGAAAAAATAATTTTAATAGAAAAATCCGAAGAAATAAGCACATTAAAGAATTAACGTTTAATCATATTGTTGATAATAAAAAGTCCCTCACTTAGCACTTTAGCTTTTTCGTAGTTAAGCGTGGCAATATCTAATGTTTTCGACTGCATTCCTTTCACGGCTTCAGATAAACTTGCCAAAGTATAAGGTTGATTTCATCCGACCACGAACTCCAGACTGGAGATAATGCTGGAATCACATCAAAACATTATCATCAGTTAAGGAAATGTTGGAAATGCGACAACAGGATTATGCTCTTAGGGCTTCTGAACAGATGATATCTACCTTGTACTGATCAGACGCAAGACGCCAAAATTAGTCTACAAGTGATATTGTCCCTTCTTATTACAGACCAGAATGATTAGTTGAATTTTGCAGATATACCAACCCCGTGTAATTCAATATCCTTCGTGACATATAGCTAGGGGAGTAGTTGTTGCTTTTTATCGAACGGTCTGCTCTTTGGAAAGTAATTTTCAAATGTGTAAGGCGTCAAAATACTTTTCAAATAGCAGATCGTTCACTAAGAAGCAACAACTACTGCTCTGGCAGTTGGGGCTGGGATATGTGCACGATATAAACAACCATTCTGGTGTGTACTTAGAAGTTTTGTGTAGCGGTTTATATTAAGATACATCCTTTCCATGTTAGAGGAACAAAGTGTAGATTTCAGTCGACAAGATGATTAATGATTGCGAAGACTGCCAAATTACTCCTCCCGTTCCTAATCGAACTAGTCTCCCGTATTTTCCCCATCCGAAATACAAAAGTAACAAACGATATATTTCGTCAATTAATCAAAATGTTAATCACAATGACCAACAGAAAAAAAAGTTTTAAACTTTTTGCTAACGAAGTCTAAAAACTAGACTGCTCTCACAACATGTTCGAATTTTTTATTGAGGTCTCTTTTCTGTATTCATCGTACAAAAGCGAATGCTAATAAAAACTTTCTGTCTGTCTACATTCTACATACGATTTAGGCCAAGTGCTAAGCCAGTATTGCACAAAAAGGAGGAAGCGAGTTATTGTTCTTCATTCGATTAATTATAGAGAATGGACTCTGGAGCTAGAGCAATGGGAGAAGCATTTTAATGGAAACGAGAAAAGCGTTTAGTCGAATTATTGGAATGGCCATTGGGAAAATTTATTTATAGAACTTCTAGAATAATTTTTGAACTTCATATGGAAGTGTGGCTCAAGATAAAGTATATATGTTATAGGCAATGTGTATAATGCAGGCATTCTATACAATACCTAGGAAATGTATAGAATGCCGGAGTCGTTCAGGCAATGTATGAAATGATATTCAATAGTTCAACTATTTTACACTTTACCTAGGAAATGTATAGAATACCTAGGCATTGTATAGAATGCCGGTTGAAGCATAGGTAATGTATGTTTTTAGGTTACTAACTATTTGGTTTGAAAACTGCAGTATTGCAGTATTGCTGGTGCACCAATAAATGTGAAAATGTCTAGTAAATTGTATGCTACTTCTTCTGCACGTTTTGTTTTGAGTGCTCTGAGGATGATAAATTTGGTCAGGTGATCTTGGTAAACCATTATAAACTCTCCCCAGTATATCCAGCGAATACTGAATTACTTTTAGATGTCCGAATAATAATCTTGAAACTACAGTATTTTATCTAAAAGTTGATAAAAAATTCAAATAAATCAGCCTCCCCATTTGAAAGTTATAGCATTTTTAAATAAATCATCATTTTGAATGGATCGAATTTTAAGTCGGTAAGTGTATTTGAAGCTTTTCACCTGCTCAGTATTTGTTCTATCTATTGCAATCTTTATTTCCCTACTGTTTTTACACATGTGCATCACTTTTGTTTTGTTCTTATTTATGTTCATCCCATTTTATTTTTTAAGCGAGTGTCACAAAAAATGAAGTTTTACGGATCTATTAACGTCCCTAAAGTGTATCTTTTTTGGCCGCTTTTTTACTTTACGGCCGCTTTTTTACTTTACGGCCGCTTT
>CAJUYG010000063.1:520251-541102 GCA_910591675.1 Galerucella calmariensis | reverse complement strand
GCCGCTTTTTTACTTTACGGCCGCTTTTTTACTTTACGGCCGCTTTTGCAAACAAAGTCATTATGAGGGCAACCTACTAGAAACATTTAATTTGCTTATTTGAGTTATTTCCACGTCCGATATTAAGATTGTCAAATTATGAAGGCGGCCTACTAGACACACTTAATTTGCATGTTTGTACTTCAGGTATGCGTTCTTCTGTTCAAAATAATTCCAAAGAAATTGAATTAGATGGTACTTCAGTAAGCAGCTTTCCAGCAAGAACCATTGTTACGGAAAATCAAGAAAATGAAATGTTTGTTAACAATGTCATGTCTAAAAGTGGTATTACATTTTCAAAATGTAGTAAATGTACATTTAACATAACAATTAATAGCAAATAATGCCCTAATTTATTAACTTCGTTATGACCCAACTTCTGTTTATCATACTTACTGTAAGTAATTCTGTACACATCTTTGTTACTTAATAATACACTTTTCATTTGGTTAATAAAAATTTGAATCTAATCTTCCAGTTTCGTCTCTGTTTAGAAACAAAATTGTAAAAAAAAGTTGTTACCTATTTGATGAGACACTCGCTTAAAAAATTTTGTGTGCACCTCGGCCGTATGATATTTTTGGCCTCACCTGAAATTTGCTTGGCCTCGGCTACGCCTCGGCCGCAAATTTCAGATTCGGCCAAAAAAGATCAACATTACGGCCTTGGTACACAAATAACTATTAAAGTTTTATTCCATGTGTCCAAATTCTGTTGTAGGTCCTTTTCCGTACCCGTCATAATTATTAAATCATCTGCAAAGGATCCTTCAGCGATGTTTATTCTTTGTAAATGTCTGTAGCCTATATGCAGCTTTTTCATCTTAGGTGAACATTGTTATATAATTTCATCCATGAAGGTTAGATAAAGTAAGAAACTGTATTGTCTTACATTGTAGTATAAATTTGTTGTCTACAAACATCTAAACAATCAGCATTAAACATTCTAAGGCGAAGACTGTTTTAACCGAAATTTGTTATCTGCGGCATTCGTATTATTAATGTTCGGATATAGTTTAATTAATGTGGGGATTAGTTCCGTTTACTGAAATTTCCGGTATCTTTATCCCGTTAAACTTCCATCTAAAGGAATTGTCCCAAAATGGTATCTCTAATTATGTTGGACGGTTACTTTCAAAGGACGAGCTTCTGCATCCATCTTAGATTTACCACTATACTCTGCTATCTACGAGTGATTTATAACATTTTATTGAATAGGGGAGCTGCAATTGTAAAAATTATTAATGGATTAATGGACATGCAGGCGTCAGACTCGCAAGGAGAGCGAGATAGGCGTATGCTGCAAAGGCGCGCTCTCACCACCGTACACTAACTACTGACAAGTAAATTCACTTCGTCGATTTATGGGTTACCGAAAATTTCCTTACCCCCTCCTATCGTCTGGCGAGCTCTGGCTAGTTTAAATCGAGAAAGTGATGAGTACAGGGGTAGCACCCAATGCAAATGTGTTGCTAAACGAAATTTCGGAAATATAATTTTTGTTTTGTTTTCGTTTTTGTGAGCAGATCATTGTTTTTGCGTGAGCATTGGAATATTTATACATATTTTTATTATAAAGTTGTAATTAATATAAATATTATATTGACTTATTTCATTGCAAAATGCCTGGAGTGGTATATTGTTCTGTTGATGATTGTCGCAGTAAACTGAAAGAGAGACCGTTTTTTAGATTTGCAAAAGACAAAATTAGGTAAGAAAAGAGGTAATTTTGTGGTATACAAGTAAACATTTTTTATTTTCTATATTATATTGCAGATGTGAAGCTTGGAAAAATGCTTTGGGTTTTAGAGGAAACCACCGATATGCCAATATAACGGTGGAACAATGTTATAATAGGATACAAATTTGTAATTTGCATTTTTGCTCAATACAAAATCTGAATTGCTTAAAAGTACAGTTAGTTCTACGACTACAAATAATACCTATACTCCTTTAAAAGTGTTTACGACTGATTATAGAAATATAAAAAGTGTGGATGGGAAAAAGCACTGGTATACGTTACTGGATACCTACTTAAAAAGTGTTTATTGCGGCATTCCTGTAACACTTGCTTAGAATTTATTAAAATAAATGATCTAGAAGAAGAATCAGGCTCACAAACGAGCGAGTGAGATATGGATGTACGCAAAACCGTCAAAAACGTCAGCACTGAGCATTGGTGAATCAAATGGTAAACGCACCAAAAGGATATTATCTTTAAAATGAGTATTTGATCCTTGAAAGTCATAAATTTGACAACACTGGCTTACCCTGTAAAAATATAATGAGTAAAATCAAAAAAGAGTTTCTTTTATACCACAGTATATGAATACAGGGTAAACGTATGGTAGCTAGACTTCTAAACTCCATCGGATTTTATATTTCGTTATTCTGTATAAGATCTGAAAACTCATAAATTCTTTTCACAATACTAATGTCCAAAATTAAGTAGAACTTTTTCCGAGACGAGACTCAGTTGATTAAACCACCTAGTGCTTTCACAGAATACTAAAGAAAATCTGTCTACATCTCACATACACACAACCAAAGACTATCAGAGTTTTATGTGTGAGGCTTCTGAACAATTTGACCGGTAGGGAGCGCTCAACTTTACGAAACTCCCTCGCCGGTTCGTACTTCAGTTTCGAGCTGAACTTCGCGGCCTACATTTCACAGGAGTTAGCGAGAGGCAACTCCCATTTCACACGTTAAAGTTAGCGGAATTGTTGTTTCTCAACTACTGTTTGATATGGGTGAATAACTGATTTTTTTTTTCGGTAAAGATGTCGATTATTTTTGGTTGAAAAGACAGTATAAACTTGGAATTGAAGTTTATGTGAAATGTTGGATGTAAGTAATTTTTTTCTAAAATATATCACGATAATTTCAACGTTATTAATTTCTAGTTGATTGAACTATTTTTTATCAATTTTGTAGCTTGAATATACAATGCAGAATTTTGGTTTTGGTTCCTTACTGGTTTGGGAATTTTTGAATAAAATATTAAATATATATATATCAAAATAACGTTAATTATTCATACATATATATGTTGATTTAATATAAACATTTTGTATGAAGTTAAATGAATGAATTTCCAGAATTATAAATGAATAATAAATAATTATAAAACCACCCAACTCCGCGTTTTATCTAAATCAATATTTTATTTATTATATGTAAATTGAAAAATAATAATATTAACCTTGAATTATTTCTTCACTATAGTTCAATCATAACACCATTCAGCAAAAAATGAGATTCACAAACCTAATTAAACGTATTCTGAGACACAGAATTTCCACTTTTTCATTCATTCTCGAAATAATCTATCAGATTAAGTACCATTTTTTTTGCTTGATGATGAAAAATACCGGAAAATTGCTTCTTATTATTCATATTGTCACTTTGAATTGTCAAAGTGGCATAACTGACATTGAAATAAAAACTTCGCTGGTGAAAGACTTTTTAGAATCGCTGAAAACTAAATACATATCATTTTTTCTCCCGTATTCACCCTGTATTAATTGTAAATGTGAAACCTTTTTGTCTTCAGGTAAGATGTTAACTGTAGCAGAAGGGTTTATGTCAACATGACTATTAAACAATTAGTACTGACTGTTATCATGTTAACATTCCCGTATTTAAAATAACAAGAGGTAATTTAATGCCCTGGGGAAACAAAGATAATTATACATGCCTGAAACTTTTGATATGCGAATAAATTATACCTGAAAATAGGAAAACAACGATAAAAAAGCAGTTTTGAGAAAAATATAGAGAGAAATCTTTATTGTCATAAGAAATTTTATAAAGCCACATAAAAATATTGACCATACTAAACTAATAGGTAATAGAAAAGAAAATAAGTCAAGACTTTTACACTGGAGAAACTGAATACTTTTCTTGAAGAGGCACATTCCATAAAAATTAAACATATAAAAGATAACAACGGAGCCCCAATAGTCAATATATCTGTTGACTGAAACAAATACATCTAGATCTTAACATTTTTTAGAAAATATCTTTCAGTGCGAGAACCTCATGCTACATAAGCTAAATAAGTTGGCTGCTGTGGGTCAACAAATTGCTATGTTTCTATAACTGAAACATCCTGAATCTTACACGGGTCATTCATTTCGACGATCATCGGTAACAATTTGTGTAAGCTGGGGTGGTGATTTCACAGCTGTGAAAAAAACTAGGAGGGTGGGAATCAACAGCAGTTGCCGAAGGTTACATCGACGACAACAGAAATAACAAGTTAGAACGAGGAAGAGAATAAACAAGAATAACTGTACCACAGGTAGTAATACTTATAATAGGGGTGTTCTTTTTGACTGAGATCTCAGTTAGTCTCAGCTCACATCGGTAATGTGCGCGTTCTTTTTGATTTACTCACTTCGAAGTGAGCTGAGATTTTTCCTTCCCCTTCACCGATGCTGAATGTGATGTAAGGGGGTATCAGTTGGACTTGAGTCGGAAATAAAGTGGAGGAGATGGAGAGATATTTGATTTTGCTTACATATAAATACACATAACCTAATTTTCTTTTGTTACAAATTATCAATTGACTAAATAAAAGAGAAATAATTATGGATACAATAACATTATTAGATGCTGATACGAATTTATGTTTTATGTCTCTTATTCACGCATGCGTCGGCAGATCGCGCGTTTCAATTGAGTAGTTCGTTCTTTTTGGTGCTTACTCACTTCACTTTATCTCAGATCACTTTAACTGAAGTGAGCTGAGATATCTCAGTCAAAAAGAACACACCTAATATAAAGGGTGAAAAAAATCAACCTGTTTAATTGTGCTAATATTACTATTAATTATAATTATCTACTCGTTATGTCATCAGTCATTTTTGGCTGAACGCGAATTTTAAACTAATGGCATTTTTATTCAAATAATTTTATGTTGATAAGCAATTTCAAGCAACAAATATGTTAAGGACAATCTGCTGAGTATACAAAATTATGTTGCACAAGTTTTTGTTGAACTACTATCCCTGAATTCTCAAAATATTTGTCCATTATTGACCTAGGTTAATAATAGAAAATTATCAACCACTAATGGAGAAATTCAACTTCTCAGTTGTATAGAAGGAGCAATAATTGCCAACTTCACAGCTAATAGTGAAAAAAAATAAGTTGTTTGCTCAAATTTTCTTGTATTGAAAACTCTTTGGTTTCCTCGGTTTTATTCCAAGTAGGTACGTTGTTGATATAAACTGGAGTAAAAATGTGAACATGTAGAACTTTTAAGTGTTTTCAAAAAGTTTACAAACTACAGTTTACCATGGAACCGTAATCTAATGATACTTCTGTGTTGAATTTTACAGTACACTGGATTACTAAAAGGTTGGTTAAGTTTTCGGAGTTTTCTGAAATATCTATAGTCGGCTTTTACATTGTTTGCATTTTTAAATATGTTGAGTTGACTTATAGTTTGAGACGAATAGTGATACAAAAATTACTATTAAAATGGTGAAATTATGTATTTACATGATAATGATTTGATATGAATACAAAGTAGGAGTTTTACAATGATATTCGATATACTCACTCTTGCTGCTGAAGCATTTTCTTCATGTGTAACACACATTTGTTTTATTCCGTCAGGTCCTGGTGACTTGAAGGGGGAGAAGCCCGATATGGCCCACCTTATCTTGTCCTCATCAATTACTGCACTAGCAGATTGCCAGTCGTATTGTGAGGGTGTTGTTGGTACTTCCATCCAGTTCGACGTTCCAGGAAAGACAGAATCTGGGAAGTGAGTTTCCATAAGAATCTCAGCGCTCTCTTGGAGGTTGGAGGCCTTGTCGCTATTTTCCCCTGTCAGGATGCCGATAATCTTATGGTGGTCGTTTGAGAGTGCCTTCTGTAACCTAGAAATTTGTGGAAAGTCTTCGACTGCCTCACAATAGGCTCTCCAGGTTTCTCTTTGCTTCTGTCTGCAGACTTTTTTGAACTCTTTGAAGTAGTTTTTGTATATTCCCCAGTCCTCTTTGAGTTTTGTTAGTTTTGCATTGTCAAAGGTCGTTCTCGCTGTCTTTTCGGGGTGTTCCAGTTCAGGGCACCACCAAGTATTGGTCGTGCCACCTGTCTGAACTAGGGATGGGGGAGGGACGATGACCTAGGTCATGTACAATGGGTCACATGTGGCCTAAGTGCTGTGAGCCTACACTCACCCTCCCTACTCTACTGATACAGATACAGACACACATTTGTTTTTCGCATACCAAAATATTTTGCGCCCTTTTTTTGGTGTTCAAATGGTCGATTTTCTTCTAAGCAGGTAGGCGAAAATAGTATATTGTGTCGCAAGGCCAGAAAATGAGCTTTAGCAAGATAGTTAGGGGCTGAAGCGTTTTCTGCACGTGCTGCACACAACTATTTTTCGCTCACCGAATAAACAAAAAAATTTAAAAGAGCTATAAAAATATTATCGATGTAAAAAATTATAGACTCTGGGAGGAATAATTCCGACTGATTTAACGTAGAATACATTAATCGCCATATTCCCGAACGAATAGACATTACAAGAAGAAAAATTTGTTGAGTGACTGCTATAAAAATTCTGAAGCGACATTTAGATAGTAAAATGGATTGAATAAAACTGAAAATCCAATTCTCACTGTCGAAATAATAGTTTAAGGATCAAATATAGATAAAATTTTTATATACTTTCGAAGCTTCAACTATAAACTCCAACACCAGTTAAAAGTTATATCAGGAACTTTTAAGGTTAAGGTGATTTTGCATTCCGCAATTTTATATTGTTTGCCGAATGTATCTTTGAACGAAAGTAATTACAGTCTATATACAAATCTCACTCAATCATTCCATTTCATGGTGGCTGGAGAAAATTTTCACCCACATCATTTTAATTCGCCCTCATGTGTAAGCGATGCATGTCATCTGCTGTTTCCCCAGGTCCACTTACAGGGTGTCAATTTGGAAACGAAGGACATTTCTTCCATGACACACCTCATAGAACACAACTCCAAGGACACAATCATATCACGACTCCTCACTAGGATACCTCCAGGACAACTATGACTACATTTTCCGAAGCCATCTTTGAGCCAGCTCACCCTTCTAGGAGGAAGAAATAAAGTTTAGGTCAGGCTTCATTTGGATCGATGTCTGAAAGTAAGTGTCGCCCAGAAGTCCGACAACCCTTAGTGCACAAACAAGAAGAAAAGTCTACTGTCGGCATAATTTTTAGTAGTTTCTAACTAGCCTCTCAGTAGACATCAAGTTACAAAATAGCGCCCAACGTGGGGCACTAAGGCTTCTTATAGTCTGACAAATCTCTGACATACCTAGTGCAGCCTTCAACTAGCCTCCCAGCAAACATCAAGTTACAAATTAGCGCCCAACGTGGGGCCCTGAGGCTTTTTATAGTCTGACAATCCTCTGACACACTTAGTGCGGCACAAACAGGGAGAAAACTAGTGCTTGTGTAAACATCAAGTTACATACGTTTACATTTCTCAAGTGTTAGTTCATTTTGAAGAATGAAATTGTAGCTATACTGAAAGTTTGAAGCTTCAAAGTTTCACTCTGAATGAGACCGCTGCTTAAACTTGTACCAATTTCGTAACACGTATCAGTGTAGTTGAAATTTTGTTAAATATCTGCAATTTAATACGTATGCTACTACAAAACTTATTGTTAATAACTCGGTCTCGTTTCAACGTAGAATTTAGTTACTAAACTGAGCACGTATCCCCATCTGCTCCGAACTGACATTAACTCCAAAACACCAAACAATACTCCATATACGTGGCTTAACTTTGTTCAAAAGTTTCGAAGTTAAGAAATAAAGAAGAAGAACAGGTATAATGTTTTCAAAGTGAACAAAGTATGTATGAAAAGCGAGCTGCAGATTCTCCTTTGTCCAAGCAATGTTTTGGGTTATTAAATATCAATTCTTCCTGAATTTTTAGGCAGTGTTACACACGAATAGCTCTAAAACACCATCAGGCTCTTATCTGTCAAAAGATATTGATTAATTAGTTTGACTCCACCAGTCAGAGGCTTCGATACTGTTGTTAATTTATAATTGAGTTTGAAGCAAAAAGGTACACAGGCAAAAAATAATACCTCCGGAAAATATTCAACCTTTCATTCGATCTCACATCCTTGACGGAAGAGAAAATTCAAACATCAGTTATTTACAAACAAACCGCTTACGGTAATTGCGAAACAGCTTCAAACATTGGCAACAAAGCCGACCGGCATCCCGGCTGCATACGACATGTATATATGTGTTCAGATGCACTTGTTTTAATTGGTTTAAACTTTATGGTATCGTTGACACAGTGACTCCATTCGATTGTTGTTAATTATTCAGTTTCACGTTTCTGTCGAAAGAATTTATCAATTAGAAATGAGAGAGAACAAAGGATGCTAATGAAGCTTGGGTTTTCTAATGGAAAAAATTGTTACCGCATTGTTTGAATACAAATGCAGTGAATTGATAGAATTTCCGCACCAAATATAAAGATTTAGGAAGAAATCATTTTTGCGGAAATTCAATTTTTGATACACAAAGTAGATTCGACTTGTAGATAATTTGCTTCTTAAGTTTTTCATTGTAGGGCTTGAAAAAACTTGCTTTTTGTTATACAGGGTGATTCATTACTAATTGGAAATAATTTAATAGTAGAATCCTGACTTCAAAATAAGAAGATTCAACCCCAGGATTCTACTATTGAAATTTTTCCAATTAGTAATTAATCACCCTGTATAAACGTACTGAATGTTTCGTATTTATTTTGAGCTTTAATAAAATAATCTGTTAGTCAAACAGAGATTTCTTAACTTTGAAATGGTGGAGAAGTGACTGCAACTAAACAATTATAAATAAAATAGTGTACACAACACGGGGGCAGGATAATTGCAGCTGCGGTAATGCTATGCGCCTTAGGCCTCTAACTAAGCCTCTGCTTTAATGATCTACTTCCCCGCTAGGTGATAATATACTATTACTGGCGGCTGGAAAAATTGTATATCATTTGTGTCATTGTTGAGGATAGTCTGGTAATTTATTTATCAACCTCGAAGCGAGCTTTTGTAAGTTTATCTAGCGAAGAACTATTTTTCTCCTTTCAAAATAGAATGCAAAATATCATTTCAATAATAAATATGATAAATATTCAACGGTTTAAACGCCACATATAAAGCGTGAGAAAAGCTACGAAATTTCATATAAATATTGAATTTCTGCAAATAGGGCTTCGGAAGATTTATGGAAAGTATTCCTGAGACCTGTCTGTTCTCAGAAATCTCAAGCCGTTCAAGCTCTTAAAGTGACGGATGTATAAAAATCGATCAATACGTTGGATGTTGTGAAGATGAAAAATTAACCGTTTCAGCCCTTTTTTACAGTTGTATGAGTTATTTAAGGACTTTGAGGCTTTTTTAACTATCAATATATGATAACTCAAGGAAGTATTTGACAAAATTTTCTTTTATGAAAGTATCAATTTGTTGTTATGACATTTTCGGAATCTACGGAATCAAGTTTATTGATTTCCATTTGACTTTGTAAGACTTTCTCGTAACAATTTAAAATGAAGGCATACAAATTGAAAAAGGTCTTTAAAAAGTAGACTGAATTAGTTATAAAACACTACAAACTGCAAGGCGATATCTCTTTATTATCCAGAGATATCGTAAGAAGCAGGTAAATTGCTGGAATTGTTCTTCCAACGTCTACAAGGTTGGTACAAGGTAACAGAAATTATTAAATTTAGCCTGAATGGAAAGATCTTACATTTGTCTGCAGTAATTTAAACTGTTATCACACTAATGTTATGGTTGCCACTAGATTAGAGATTAGATTAGAGATTAGATTAGATATTAGAGCGTGCTTAGCTTACAAACGAAGACTGTAGTGTTAAATGTGCATGATGCTGTTGTACATCAAATGCAGGCTGCTACTGTTAGAAATATAGTTTCGACATGTTCCAATATGACAGGAGTTAGTGAATCTACTATTTACAGACTTCTAAGGGAGAAGAAAAATGGAAATATATCTCCACCTAAAAAGTCAACTGGAAGAAAACCTTGATGAACATATGCAAAATACAATAAGACGAAAAGTACACGAATTATATTTTAAAAAGAGATCCCAACCCTCGACATAATTCTAAGAATGGTAAAGAAGGACGAGAATTTGCCTGACATAGGGCGAAAAACTTTGTGGAGAATATTACACAAATTAAATTTTACTTGGGAGAAGCAAAGTCGCAAATCAGTGCTAATCGACAACGAGCAAATAATATGTTGGAGACGACAGTATTTACGAGATATCCGAAAATACAGACAGGAGGGAAGACAAATCTATTATCTAGATGAGACATGGCTCAATGAAGGACATTCAGTGGAAAAAATATGGCAGGACAAAAGTATTAAAACCAGTCGTCAAGCTTTCATAGAAGGTTTATCTACTGGACTGAAAACTCCTATCGGTAAAGGTCGCCGACTAATAATAACGCATATTGGATGCAATCAAGGGTTCGTTGAAGGTGGTTTACTGGAGTTTCAATCACCACAGCAACCAAAGACTATCATGAAGAAATGACTGCAGATGTTTTCGAAAAGTATTTTACACAAATGGTCGAATTAATTCCAAATAATGCTGTTTTCGTTATGGACAATGCCACTTATCATTCGCGATTAACAGAAAATCTTCCATCTACCTCTTGGAGAAAAGCTGATATTAGAAGCTGGTTAATCGTGAAAGATATACCATTTTAAGATGATATGTTGAAAAAAGAACTTTTAAAGGTTGCTTCAGATCACAAGCTACAATTCGAAAAGTTTTTTATTAATGAAATAGCCAAGAATCGTGGGATAACAGTGCTTCGTTTGCCGCCATACCATTGTGAATTAAATGCGATAGAGTTAATTTGGGCACAAATGAAAGGTTATGTAGGTAGATATAATAAAACATTTAAAATGGTACATGTTCGTGAACCGATGAAGTACTTATTGACAACAATAACTGAAGAGAACTGGAGAGATACTGTGAGTCATGTAATTAAAGAGGAAGAGAAAATGTGGGTTCTAGATAACCTCATAGAACAAAGTATAGAACCGATAGTGATCTCTCTCGACGAGTCTTCGGATGATTGGCCAGCGAAGAGGATGATACTATAGATTGAATTTTATATTTCCTATAAATGGTATGTTTACTTTACTTGACATACATTAATGTAAATGAATGAGTTTTATTTCAACTGTAATGTCGACCGAAACTAATTAAATAAGCAGAATAAACTAATATCGTAATCTCTGCCACTGCCGCAGTATTTATCGTTTATCTGGCATTGTTCAGTTTTATTACCATATTGTATTTTGAGCTGAAACAGGGATGTATAGATAACCAATACAGACACCTACTTGTTTTAAATTAGAATTTTAGTATTTACTTGTAAAATTCTTAGGATCACTCTGTAAAAGATAAATTTCTATTTGAATATTTGATGTCAGACATTAAGAAATAAACTATAATTAGTGCAGCCCTAGATGTTCGAAATCCATCATTTTTAATGCATGAAATCATTCGCTGACGGGTAGAGAAAACAGCAGCTTCAATTTCTGCCCTTGAAATACTTCTTATTGTCTGTCGTATCTTTTCAACCATGTTAGCTCTTGTTGCGGGTCTATCGGCATAAACGAGATCTTCAACTCGACCCCATAAATAAAAATCTGAACAAGTTAGGTCTGGAGACCTCGGTGGCCAAATAAATAAACTTACAAATATCGGTTTTTATTGATATTTGATGCTTTTGATCTACTAACTGATCGCTTGAAAACAAATATAACATTCTTATTAATTGAAAAAATTTTGCACAACTTACTTCACCAGCCTTCTAGACGTTGGAAGATCAATTCCCGCCATTTACCTGTTTCTTACGATATCTCAGGATAGGAAAGAGATATCGCCTTGCGGTTTGCAGTGTCTTAATACCAATTTAGTCTACTTCAATTTGTATGCTTCCATTTAAAATTGTTACGATAGTACACAATATAAAAAAAAATAAAACAGCGCCCTCTAGCATTTATGTTACTATTCAGATTGCTTCATATTTACAAATTTTCGATTGTTCAACAAAAGCTTTTTCATACAACATCAAGTTTATTAGAATCGGTAAAGCAGAACCAGAATTACAGGCGTTTTTTTGGTAACAAGGTTTCCACTCTCCCCCATCCCTTATTTGGAGAGATAGACCTAAACTTGTAATATTCAGTTAATTCAGTTGCAGGTTGTGGGGTTACAATTGAATTATGAAACGACTCTGTTTCAACAGAAAAATGAATTAAAATAAAATCAGAATCCAGTTTTTGGTTCAATATAGAAATTTTTCCATTATCTGCATCCAGTTTTTTATTGCCACAAGTAGCGTATGAATTCGAAAACAAAATCTCAATGCAAAAGAAAACCTCCGCAACGAAAGCTCTCGAAAGTAATTGCAGTTTCACGTTTTTCACTCATATATATATTCTTATTTCCTAGAAAACAAAAATCATTCACGAATCTCAAAGAAAACTTCAAAAGAAGTTATTCCAACTGAGAATATTAATTTTGTGGAAGGATTTTCATGTTTAACTTGAACAATGCCAACGAAGTTTGTTCCAAAATGTCTGCATTGAATACTCGGATGTATAAATTCATTCGTCTGGTTTGCCAAGTTTTAATAGAAAAGGGATATAATGTTAAAAAAATTTCCAAGAAGCTTTTCATTGCAAAATGTATGGCCATATTGTTTGAGTGTGCATAAATTATGGTCAATATTCATAGAAAAAATAAAAAAGGAATAAACATCTGGAAAATATTGCTGTATTACTCTATCTATTGCAAGATGAGACAGGCGGTGGATAACCAAGCAACCAGGCAGCACTTAAGGCGATACGTTATTATGGGATAACATCATATCTGGTTTGGGAGTGTCGCAAGGCACTCAACCGACTAGGTAGTCATAGAGTGACCCTAGCCTGGGTACCAGGTCACCAAAGAATAAAAGGCAATGAAAAGACCGATGAATTAGCCAAGCAAGGAGCAACGGAGGTCATGATAGGGCCAGAACCTTTCTGTGGAATTGCTAAATGCCTAAGTGAAGAGAGCATCCACAAATGGATAAACAACCAGGAGTTGCGCTGGTGGTATGAAACCTCAGGACAAAGGCATGCAAAATTATTTCTTCAAAGCCCTTCGGCCAAACTGTCACACGATCTACTATGTCAAAGTCGAGAAACAACGAGAATGATGGTGGGAATGCTAACCAGAATTTGTAGGCTGAGGAAACATGTGCACAAAATTGGTCTAGCAGATGACAGCCTATGCAGGCTCTGCCAGGAAGAAGGAACCGCGGAGCATATACTCTGTGAGTGCGAAGGCCTAGCAAAGGTGCGGTTTCAATCACTCGGAGAAGGAAAACCGAGGGCAGAGAGCTACGCTAGGAAGGCGGTATCCAGGCTTTTAAGTCGCGAAAAACAGGAAAATATTGCCAATCCAATCCACAGTGAAAGAAGTCCCTATTCTTCCAAAGAACTCCGCTAAATACCTGGGAGAGTGGTTAGACACAAAAGTGACATTCTCTGTGTATATAAGCAAGACTATAGAAAAAGCTGAGAAGACCGTCAGTGCTCTGTCGAGACTGCACCCGAATATGGATGGTGCTACATCCTCAAAGCGCCATATACTATCAAGTGTTGTGCATTCGCAATAACTCTATGCTGCACCTGTTTGGCATCCTGCAGTAGCAAACAGACAGAAACTCAGGCAAAAGCTAACAAGAATACAGAGACTTATGCTAATCGGAGTATGCTCTGCCTACAGGACTGTATCTGCAGAAGCAGTTGAACATGCAGGCTAATCCCAAACATCAGAACATGTGGTTGAAAGAGGTTACGGTGAAGTGGACTACCTCATCACCCAAGCCTTATCGGGACACGGATGCTTTAAAAAGTATTTGTATGATAGACAGAAGAAGGCAAACGACATATGTGTGTATTGCTCATTGTTAGATGATACCGAACATACCCTGCTAAAGGTGGGCAGAAGCAAGAGCTGAATTTGAAACAGCAGAAGGGAAACCTTTCAACCAAACCAATATGATTGGAAGTCTGGTAAGGTCAGAACAAGGATGGAAGAATGGATACAAAGTGATTAGGTCTATAATCGAGACAAAAGAAAAGGAGGAGAGAGAAAACCGAACTGGCTAGAAGACCACCGTAACCTGCTGAAGTAATGAGAAGGCGGTTCCAGTACGCTGCGTGTAAAGAGTGTGGAAGTTTTTTTTTTAGTCGGTAGGCGACCCTGAAAGGAGTCGAATCCGACACATGTCCGGATAACATCAGACCGGTATCGTCTTGTAGAAGATTTTTGTTACCACACACACCCAAAAAAAGGCTATTGAGTCTAATGAAAAGAATAAAGCTAGATATCGAGCTTTAAATATGGGAAGGACCACAATAGATTTGCAAAGGTCGCAGTGGGATAGGAGAAAAAACCAATCCAATTCTAATCTAATCTATCTATTGCCTCCAACCTTACAGAAAATTCCAGAGGAGGAAGACCAATAGGGGTTCCATTGATGCCGTCACCTTACCTAGCCAAGGAGTGATGGTCTTTGGATATCTGATACTGCAGAAGACACTTGTTTTCCTCCACCAGTTATCTCCTCCAATTCAGTAACCATGTGTCATCTCCAGATACTGTCCATACGAATTTCTTTACATTAAGCTTGAACAAGCTGCTTTATTGATTACACTCCAATTCATTTTCCCCTTTTTTATGGAAATCTGTCAGTGAGATTAGTCTACTTATGAAAAGTTTTAAGTACAAGGAAGTACTGATGGATGGAAGTTGAGCGAAAAAATTCCAGACGTAGACAGAAGGACAACAACATCTTAAAACTAAGAAAGTTGGGTTATTAACCATCATTGAGACGATTTAACTTGTGATAAAAGATGAAAAATCAGGTTATCGAAGTAATATAAACTTTATCAGACCTAAAGAAAAAACAAACCTATAATTACACGCCAAAATGAGTCTTAAATAAAAAAAGAAAGTATGAAAAAATATATTAAACATTGGGAAGCAATTTTACTCTGTCTATATATACGATAAAATACAAGCAAATCCTAAAACCAGTGTGGACTTAGGATATACAGCTCTGGGGCTGATAACGGAGAAAAATGGAGTGTTTTGACGAATGTACACACCATGTGAAATTGAACTAGGGATTCGTGAAAAGCTACAATATTTCTTAAGATGAATGAGTTAAAACTGGATTATATTTTCATGGAAACTAGATAAAGAGGAATATTTGCTATGTATGTGTTTCATGATGGACGTCCATTGAATATCTGGAGTGGTGTCTTCAGGTGTTTTGATAAACGTATACTGGATATCCAAAAGTAGACATACTGTCCATTCACTATATTCAACGCAATTAAATTAGGGTCAAACTCAGTGTTGTTTAGTGAGTGTTTCTGAACGTTTCAGGTGGCTCGTAATTGAATTGAGATGAAATAGAGAGACTGGAGTAGACACTAATGAAACGTACGAATCTAAAATTCATATTCGAACTTTGATAGATGAACCCCAAAATAATTCACATCCCCAATCAACTCTATTGATGTTACTTTTGGTAATTAAATCAGATATGCCGATATAGATAGTATGGTAATTAAGAATTTCATCCAATTTTATTGTTATCATAACATTTAATTATACAGGGTGTCCTGCAGATTATTGTCTCTTTAGATACACCAACTCACTTGATTCTGTCAAATTCTAATAAGGTACGAGGAGTTTGTGAACTTTTATTGTACCAAATTAGAGCTAGAGACTTTTGACAACAATAAATTCTTCATTAAGTTTCCAAAAAAAATTTCAAATTTGTACTTCCATTCTCCGAGATAATATGAAATGGAATTTGTATTTTTTCTGTATCTTTTAACACATCTTTTAACAGTGCAGTTTGCAGTGTTTTAATACTAATTTGGTCTACTTCTCAAAGACCTACTTCAATTTGTATACTTCCATTTAAAATTGTTACGAGAAAACACAATATTTGGAAAAAAACAAAACAGCGCCCTCTAGCATTTATCCTATTGATCAGATTGCTTCATATTTCGAAATTTTCGATTGTTCAACAAAAGCTTTTTCAAACAACATCAAGTTTATTAAAATCGGTCAAGCAGAACCGGAATGACAGGCGTTTTTTCGTAAGAAGACTCCCACTCTCCCCCACCCCTTATTTGAAGAGATAGACTTAAACTTGTTTTATTGAAAATATGCAGAATTTGTCGAGGAAACTGATTATAATATTTAATATTCTCCTTAATGAAGTAAATTTTGAAAAATTTTGCATTTTAAAATTTTAACTGTCAAATACGCCCTCTACCGGTGGACCTACAATTCTGAAAATAATTTCCAGGTGTTTCTCGAGGCCACTTTTGTCATAAATTTTTTTTCCCGAACCTGTGCCGGCC
The DNA here is from genome assembly GCA_910591675.1 of Galerucella calmariensis. Classification (NCBI taxonomy): domain Eukaryota; kingdom Metazoa; phylum Arthropoda; class Insecta; order Coleoptera; family Chrysomelidae; genus Galerucella; species Galerucella calmariensis. Next base: position 524,537 of record CAJUYG010000063.1, on the reverse strand, counting down.
GTTCTTAGTTGGCCACCCGGTACTTATTCACGGGTCACCCTTTATATATATAACTGCTCCACAAAACTGAAGTAAGTTGAAAACGAGTTTGGTTTCCTCTGATATTAATTAAAGCCAAACAACGCCTCTGCATACTCTCAATAAGTTGTCTTGATCGATTTGTCTCCAAAGTTGGGGTAAAAACTGTCTAAGGCCAGCCGCACACAGAAACAGCACAACTATGGGCTGACGCACAGTGGTCAGTCGCGCGACTTGAGACGGTCCACAGCGTCAGAAGATCTTCATAAATAATAATGTGGTCGTTAGTGGTCGGAGGCCGTGGTTGGGTCGTTAGGCTAAGCTCAGACGGACCACAGCGACTATTGGAACTTTAGTTGTTCACGTCGGGTTAGGTTTGAGCGACCGGGGGTCGCGACGCAAAAGATTTGACCGTTACGTTACATTATGTTACGTTGCTTCAATATGTGCCTTGCTTGCGTGCGTGTGCTCTCTCCTGAGTCTCTCTCTCGTTTACGAAGCAGCGATTCACCACGACCTCCGCCCACTAAGAACCACATTTATGAAGTTTTCGTGACGGACGCGTCGGTGGGGTCTGTCTGAGCTCAGCCTAAGTCTCGTTTAGTCACAGTCAGGCGATCACTTAAGCCTCGTTTTGTGTTAATAACCATGTGCAGCAAATGGTTTCAGTTTATTATTTGATAGATGCCTGTGAACTGCTGGGTAGAGAATTTATTTTAGCAACCAGTGCCAGAGAATTAGTGCGATGTCAACTGAATCATCGTTCTCATCATAACTCGACTGTAGGAACATCCTTTAAACACAATTTTCTTTGCAGAAACAGTTAGTAGAACAGGAGTGTATGTTGAGGTGGTCCATGGAAATTCAAGGCTCTTCGTAGCTGACCCAAGCACGATAATTATCGTCTAAAAAGAGGGAAGCTGGTCCAATAGCAGCAAGGGACAAATATTGTTGAAAACTTTTACGTAAACCTGTTGCATATGTACACCCATTGAACCAAATAACAACTCTAAAATAAACTCTGGGCTCAGTCTTTGTTATCCCATGCCAATCTAACACTTCTATGAATTTTGTGGATACTTTTATTAGCGAAATCAAAATATTTCCAACAACTTTTATCAAATATTGATCTAATCAAGTCCAATGTTGAGTAACAGATTTGGGTTAAAAGCCGACGCGTAGCAGATTTTTCCCGAGGACATGATTTCAAATTTAAAATGAATTCAATGCGAAATATTCGTTCGATCACTCCAGGAAAACGCTCCACTTAATTTAACTTAGTTGGAAATTTCAATTTGCTGGAAATCGAGAGCAAAGTTTGACATTTTCGTCGGTATTGATTTTCAGTTAAGTATTGCTGGTCCACGTGAGGTCAAGAATTCCCTCAGTCCGGTTTATAGGTTTCGGAGATTAAACCCCGACTGCATTACTCATAAAAAACGTAATACCTACCTCTAAAGGTCTTTCCACTATTCAATTATGCAGCAGAGCTCTGATTCGTTAGTGGAAGCGCAGCATGCAGGCAATTTTAAGGAGAATTGCACATAAAAAATGTTAACTTTTATATCCAATTAAATGATAAATTGATTGAATATTTCAATTAAAAATTTAAGCGGATTTTATGGGGCTATTTGTAAAGAAGTGATATGAGGTATTAATAACTTTTAACCACAGAATTTCGATTGATCACCGTTCCCCCACTACTCCACTGCTTTTCGGCGGTGTTTTTGGGCAATTTTGGACGACAACCCAACAACCCAATCTCAAATTTTTTTACCTATACGTTAAAAAGCTTCAAAGTAATTGTAAAAAACGAAAATTAAAATTTCATGTTGAACACCCCGTATCTCTCTTAACCCTAGAACCACAAGGTGGAATGAGTGGAACAATTTTCACAATGTGGGGTCGCGGTCGACCCATTTCTATTTTGGAAAAGTAAACACGGTTGTAATGTTTTTCATGGTGATTTTCAAAAAATATATTTAGTTTTTCTATTTCTCAACATAAAATGTTTGTGAGACCAAAAATGAAGTAAAAAAACATACAGGGAAAGTTAAGAATAAAAAGTTCTTATTTTTGAGCTACCTTTCATAGGGTGACAAATATTTAAAAACAAATGAAACTAGAATAGAAAGGGGTATTATTTTAGGCTTTACAATCTTCACAAATGCTAAACTGATGTACTGCATTTTTTTGCAACAGGTTGTTGTTCGGGATATCCCAGGTAATTCACCGCTTAAAACTTGTTACGTTAATAACAAGGTGGGGTCAAAAGCTGAAATGTGTTTGCAAACACTACTAAGAGTGGAGTAATTTAAAAACGCGCACGTACACCCACAAATACCAATCAGTACTTTTGATTTTTGAATGTTCAAAAACGAAAGAAGGCTCAGGATGTGGAGTTTAGTTTACTCAAGAGCACTAAGCCTAAAGATTAAGTGGGGAATGGGAAACAATACCAGCGTGGTTCAAACAGAACTGGCTGGTATCTCAATTGCCACAAAAGAACTAACCAGAAGAGGAATTTCTGGCAAAAACATAATAATCTGCACAGATAGTAGACAAGCCCTATTAGCCTTGAACAGACAACTTGTTATATCGAGGCTAGTACTAGAGTGCCACCAAGATTTACCTGACGCCTCGGCAGATAACAATATTATCCTGAGGTGGGTTGAAGGTCACGACAGGAGTAAAGGAAATCGCGTTGCTGATTCTTTAGCCAGAGAAGCCGCTGGACTAAAAATTCTAGGACCCAGTGACACCTACGGCCTAACGACTTCGACAATTGCGGAACTAGCCAAACGTTACACCCATGCTCAATCCCTTAAGAGATGGGATGGAATCAAAGGATGCAATCTTACCAGGATGACCCTGGGCGACCCTGGGAAGCTGGCGCCGAAGAAATATTTGGCTATGACCAGGAAAAACCTACGTTCAACAGTAGGATTTCTGACTGGTCACTGTCAACTAAGGAAGCACCTCCATACTATGGGGCTAGTGGACACACCTCTATGCAGGATGTGTGAACAGGAAGATGAAACTGTCAGGCATGTCTTATGCGAGTATCCGGAGTTATCGTCAATAAGGAGAGTGTGTGTTCGGTAAGTCTTGGCCTACACCTGCCGATATAAAGGAGATGTCTCCCAGTGACTTGTCCACCTTCCTGAGGAGGACAGGATGGACAATGACCTAGGAGGACAACTCCTCGGGAGGATGTACAATGGGTCACATGTGGCCTAAGTGCTGTGAGTCTACACACTCACCCTCCCTACTCTACAGATACAGATCTACAGATACCAATCAGTACTGAAGGTAGATAGAAACACGACTCTACAGTTTTTAAATAGCAGCGCGAATGCCCAAAACTATATGTGGTAGGGTTGCCGGCGACCCCAACTTGTAGTTCTATGGCTAATATCAACATTTTATCAAGGCTAGTTGGCTTAAATCGCAATATTTTGAAGTGAAGATTGTATTGTACTTCTATGTACAATTACTCACGGACCACCCTGTATAAAGTTTTAACTTTAAAAGGTGAAAAATGAAGAAGATATGAATTTTCATGAAAATTATTTTTTTACTGAGTTTTCTTGGTTTCTAATAATCCAATCAGGTTTCTTCACCCCTAAATTTGTTCTTATTTGAACTATCCACGTTTTTTCCATGCATACCATTGAGATCGCTTCAGTACTTTTGACGATGTGTGAGAAAAAATTGGAAAAGTTACGTTTTTTACTTTTTAAATTACTGAAAAATATTTGCGTGCCCAAAATATATTAGAATTATACTTTTAAATGATGCTCGGCCTAAAAATGTAGGTTAAATCCTCCCTTTTCATCTGTGCTCCAACCGATCCACACAAATAGTCACTATGCAAATTTTTACTACCTACGAACACGTTTTATTATTTTCGCAAACTAACCGACTCAGTCTACGAAATCACGTGTCGTGATTTACGTTCTGAATTCTCATTTCCTCATACGGGGAGCGACCCTGCTTGTCTAAAACGCTATTATAAACTTTAATGCCTCTAATCTAGTTACCAAAATCCCTTGTAATCCCCTAGGATATCTTGTTCAGTGAAATTTTGAGATAATTCCTAGTTGAGTAACCACCCTGAAACCAGATACAAAGGGAATTATGGTCTTAGAATGAGATATCATACTTATTAGTATGAATGGGATTTTTAATTAAGAATAATTTCAATTACACTAACAGTTACTAGATTGAGAATGTGTCCGAAATGGTCGTGTTCACACTTTTCCAAC